>MJUU01008735.1:0-10867 GCA_002080025.1 Modiolus philippinarum | reverse complement strand
TTGTAATAATTAAATATTATTTATTGCATCTAATAATACAACAATTCACAATATATTTAACTACAAATAAATAGCCCTTCAAGAGTAAAGAAAGATTACAAAATCGTGGAAATTTTGCAAAATAGAAAAATCACTAATTACCATATTTTAATTTTTATTGTTACAATATATATTTAAAATCTTAATATAAGCTCATTGACTGGCTGCAGCGAAGATTAAATACGTGGATTTGAGACTACAGAAATCCAGCTTGATTTGCCAAGGGTGAAGATAAGAAAAGCGAATCGTAACCCTTGGCCAGTTGGCCAGCGAAGATGAATTCTAAACATTTTCAGAGCTTTGTGTCCAAGATACTTACCGCCTCTTTTGACGAGGAATTTTTACTTGACTTTTCCTTATCATACATTGCTCGTTCTTTATTGGACAAACTAGGATGACATGATGGTGAATCATATACAACACACATGAATATAATTGCCCACAGTATACCGGAACCGCCTGAAATCAAAAATAAACGTTCATTTAAATCCAGTTGTGCTTGTTTTTCTCAACTTAATTACAAACAACAAAAGTTCAGACACCGCTGTTGCTTGTTTAATTGAGGTAAAGAAGTTTAGACAGTAAAAAAATTTTCAACTGACTTTCATGTTAGCATTTTTTTTCTTTTTTCCGGAACGAAGTGTGTCAGAGTTTTCGTACAAAAATACTTTGTTAATAACAAAATGTCACAATTTTGTTTAGAAATGCATACAACTTTCTACATATACTCTAACTTTGGAAGGAAAACGATACGTGAAATTATGCCTTTCAGTTGTATTTTTGAAAGGGAATATGAAATTAAAAAAAAATATTAAAGAAACACGAACAAATACAAAAGGCGATATGTCTCAGGACGGAATGGAGTCAATGGAACTCACAAGATTTTATTTAACATAACATTGACATTTTATGGGTACTATTATGTTTTAGCAGTTTCACACGTGGGTATTGTTTATTTTAAAATAGAACAAGTTACATATGAAAAATAAATAGTCATAATCACTTTCCTGTGTGTAATATATGTACAGATATGGCGAAAAGAGAATATAATGTTGTGGATATGGGTATATTCTGTACTTACCATAAAGATAAAGTGGTGCGTGCCAACAAACACGACATGACAAGGAGCCAGATGCAACCATGGCCACTGCAGGGCTGAGGTAAGCGCCTGTAAGTATATATATTTTTATGTTTTAATAGATCACCTATCCAGCAGTCCTACTTCAAATCATGTATAATTTCCTCTCGACAGTGATTTTTTTCCTCAAATTTTATGGTCATAAGAATCTTAATAGAAGTAAGATAATATTGTCTGCTCCTCAGCTTTGACAGTGTTTGGATAAATATAGATTACACCACAAGATCCCGTTCATTACCATATTTTATCCACTAGAGATAGTTAAATTTTAAAATTTTAATTGCGAGGCTTGCCGAGCATTTTAAAATTTTTAAATTTAACTATCGAGAGTGGATAAAACATGGTAATAAACGGGATGAAGTGGTATAATCTTTTTCTCTAATGATCAATGATAAACACCGAGAATTGTATTCCGAATAGATTTGGCGGGAAATAGCACGGGGCTTTATTCAACATACGTTGAATAAAGAAAATTTATCTATCGGGTCGAAACCGGTTTAAACTTGACATATCATTAGAGAAAAGTTTTTATACCCCGCCACAAGAAGTGGCGTGGTATTATGTGATACCCTCAGTCGTGTGTCCGTCCGTCCGTCTGTCCGTCCGTCCGTCCCCCGAAGGTTTCCGACTGATAACTTGTGAACGAAATAACACAAGGTCTTCAAACTTGGTCTGCAAGTTGTTTACCACAAACCTCAGGTCAAGTGTGAGTTTGGGTTCAGAGGTCCAAGGGGTTCTGGAGTTATGCCCCTTGAAACTGAAATTTTGCAAATGTTAGGGTTTCCGACTGATAACTTGTGAACGAAATACTCAAGGTCTTCAAACTTGGTATGTAAGTTGTTAACTACAACACTCAGGTCAAATTTGATTTTGGGTTCAGAGGTCAAAGGGGTTCTGGAGTTATGCCCCTTGAAACTTTGAAATATTTATGAATTTTAGGGTTTCCAAATGATAACTTGTGAACGAAATAATGCAAGGTCTTCAAACTTGGTATGTAAGTTGTTTACCACAAAACTCAGGTTAAGTTCGATTTTGGGTTCAGAGGTCCAAGGAGTTCAGGAGTTGTGCCCCTTGAAACATTGAAATTTTGCGAATTTCAGGGTTTCCGACTGATAACTTGTGAACGAAATAACACAAGGTCTTCAAACTTGGTATGCAAGTTGTTTACCACGAAACTTAGGTCGAGTTCGATTTTGGGTTCAGTGGTACACATAGTTCTGGAGTTATGTCCCTTTTAACTTATAAATTTTGTGAAACGTGGCGGGGTATCATGTAATGCGTCATTACTATTTTTTCCTATTTGTTTTGTGGTACGAATGTCGAATACATCATTTTTATCTTGTATGCTTAGTGTTGTTTTTCTGCAATAGAAATATGGGTTTAGTGGCCTGAGCGCGTTATTCATTGCAGCTGCATGTATTGCTGAGACATGATAAGCAATATTTGTACTTTTCATACCAGCGTAAGCAATAGTTATCATTCTGGACTTCTCTGCCTTCGGGGCCCAAGCAGATATCACACCATTCACAGCAGGAACCGAAGGACCCTACAAATATACAAAGTTGAATAGGTCAACGACTTATGTAATTGCACATGTTTTTTGTATCGATGATGCTATTTTTTTCAAATACATGTGTGTAGTATTTAAAGGTAAATGGATGCTAAATCCAATATTTGTCCTCTATTTTGAAAATAAGGGATTTACAAATTTAGCTGGAATTGTGGAAATTATTGATATTTATTAAAATAATAGTAACGATATAAATAAATAACAATACAAAAATAAAATAACTTGTCACTGTTCACGTGAACACATCTTGCTAAATGTTTTATTATTTGGTATCACTGCTATTAAAAAAACTTTTGTTTTGCTCTACCAAGTGTTTTGATCATGATCTCTGATGAGACATATGTTGTAAAAATAGGTATCTGCAGAAACTAACTTAATAGTAACTTCGGTATTTACTTATGTAACGATAAAGCCAATAAACGTACTTAATTAATGGTAATTTCGAATATTCATGATCCATTTAACTATATACTAACCTCTATAATTCCCTGTAAGGTTCTGATCACCATGACAACGTTATATTGGTCTTTTTGTATACAAATAGGAAGCACAACCATACATATACTAGATAACAAGATAGATATGCCACAAATTCTGAAAAAAATGATACCTTTTGTTTATTCGAAGCTTCTATGCTAATTAGTTTCATTACTGTTACTAAAATTCAACACTATATAACCGGTATATACAACGGCCGCAGCAAACCAAATGAACAAAATATCAAAAACGATGTGATTAGTTAAAAAACTAAAGTACAGGAACGTGGCAAGAAACGAGAATGCTGGAAAACAGATGTATGAGATAGAGAAAAAGTACAAAACTCGTACATTATAATGTGATATCCCATAAAACCGAGAGTGACATCAGGTGCTCCAGTAGGGTAATCATGCCCCCACCTCATTCGACACCAGTCACAAGATCATTAATGCATATATTGTTTCGAAAGACATTTTTGGGGCTGTTTGGTTTATGTCATTTTCGAACGTTGTAGCATCCAAAATGCAGAAAACTATGGCTTTAGACATAATACAATGCATATCAAGCTGTGAAGTGTATGTTGTAAATAGAAATCGCACTTTTCGTGCCGATACGACACAAAATTTCCACAATACGTATAAGGATAATTGTTTCTCGTTGATGTTATAATTGTAATAGTGATGTATAATAATAAATGGGGGTAAAAACAAAATTACCGAACAGAGTTGTCAAGAGACAGACAACAGACTAATACTTTATGGATGTTACATTACCAAATAGTTTTCATCCTGATGTGAAGTATTTTATTTTTGAAAAGAGATTCTCGAAAAAAAAAGTGCAGTTTTGAAGGAGTATCCTGATATGAAGTATTTTATTTCTCGAAAAAAAAAGTTCAGTTTTGAAGGAGTATAGGATGTACTCGTCTTTTAACCATAAATACCCCGCTGCAACGTATACAGGCGTCGTTAGTGTTACTAATATTAAGATGGTTGGATGTTAAATTGCTTATTGGTAAAGAATTACATGTATGTGTTATAAATGTGAGACAATTAATCAAACACCATTGAGAGTGCAAGAATTAGAAATGTCAGACACGCTCAGGTAAGATTTCAATGGTTCTCTGACTCGTCAAGCCTCGTAAGAGAAATATTGAAACATTTCCATTGGGTATCTGAGATTTGTCGATCTTGCACTTTTACCAGTGTTAGTTTCTTATAATTTTACCATGATATTTCGGAAATCTATCGCGATTTGAGTTAAATTCTTTATTGTGATTTACCCAACGGCTCTATATATCTATGACAATTTTTATCATATACTTAGTTAAGATATGATTAAAATTTCACCCCTCGTTCAAACCAGATGATTTCAACTAAAATTGACGAGCGGGCTGATATGACATCGTTATCAACTGCTTCCAGTAATTATCGCATGCCTTTCCGTCACTAATCGGAACCTTTAACACACGCAAGTTCGTGTCTTTCCGTAAAAACGATAAACATTGCACACGATATAGTCATATCAAATAAAGTACAATATCAAAATACTAATAATGCATTTTATAAGTATGAAGATATTTTTCAGCTGCAAATTTCCTATATAGTTGAAGTATATGACAAAAATATCATTACATGTAATTTTTCATATCACACCCTTCATCAGCCCTTGGTCATAAAATCATTCATTTGGTATTACGACCTTGGGCTGATAAAGGGTGTGATATTAAAAATGCCATGTGATAATCTATAAATAACGTTATTACATATTGGTAATTGTATGAATACATTTGGTGGAATAATATGGATGCTTTGATACATTTTGACATCATAACTTACCTAACAGGTGAGTATCTTGTAGCCAGAATTCCACCAGGAACTTGGGTAAATAACCCTCCAACGAAATAAGCTGTATTGAAAAATAAGGAACTTTGTACGGTCCAATCCAGCGCCAAATTACAAGTGCTATTTATACCAATGCACTGAAATTTTGTATGTGAAAAATAAGTGCATTCTATAGACGTAGTTTCCACCAGAAAAAAATGTATGAATGATACAACTGAAAAATGTTTGGCACAAAATATTGCCTTTCATCTTATTGTGAAGTAAAAATATGTAGCAATATGTTCATATGAGCTGTTAAAGTACGGTAATAATTAAATATTATTATAATAAACTAGAGGCTCAGGGACTGAGCCTGAATCGCTCACCTGTGAAAATGCTTCTTAGATAAGCCATTTCTACGTTGATGACCAAACACGATTATTTTCCCTTAGGGTCTAATGATAAGCTATAGTTCCATACATAATTCCAATTTAGTTTGGTTAAATTTGCCTCAATTATTTCATAGAAGATTTCCCATAGGGTCAAATGTTAATCTATATTCTGCCCTATCGGCATGATGTTATTTGTAAGTTCATAACGTAATGAGCAATCTTTGCATAGAACTTTCCATAAATCGTTCCTAAAGTTTGATTGAATTTGCTTGCATGGTGTCGGAGGAGTCGATGGAAATTCGATTTTTCCCATAGAGTCCAATAATAAACCCAAGTTCCCTGCTGGTTGCAATGTTTTTGTCGAATTTGAACGAAATGGGCAATCTTGTTAAAAGACCTCCCATACATCATTCCTGTAAAGTTTGATTGAATTTGCTTTAGTGGTTTCAGAGGAGATGAAAATGCGATTTTTTCCCATAGGTCCAATGCTAAACCAAAGTTCCACGCTGACAGCCATGTTTTTTGTCGGATCTTAATGAAATGAGCAATCTTTGTAAAGGATCTTCCACCCATCATTCCTGTAAGGTTTGGTTGAATTTGCTTCAGTGGTTTTAGAGAAGAAAATGAAAATTTGATTTTCCCATAGGGTTCGATATTAAACTTAGTTCCGCGCTCGCGGCCATGTTTTTTTTGTCGGATCATAATGAAATGAGCAATCTTTGTAAAGGACCTACCATACATCATTCCTGTATAGTTTGGTTATATTTGCTTCAGTGGTTTCAGAGCAGAAGATGAAAATGTGCAATTTAACGAACGGACAGACGACAAGTGAGAGCAATAGCTCACACTGACCCTTTGGGTCAGGTGAGCTAAAAAAGGTCCACACAAGTACTGTTGTTACCAAGTTTGGTTCAAATTGGCTAAATGATTTTAGAGGATATCTTTGAATGAAAATGAAATGACGTACCACATGCGGATAGACGAAGGATGGCAATTGATGACAAAAGCTCAAACTAGCTATAGCCAGGTGAGCTGAAAAGGGGTACAATTTCGGAAGGAGACTAATCAATAACTATAGTGATAAACTTTGATCCAAATTGTCCTAGTATTTTCAGAGTAGATCCTCTTATTGAATATTGCTAAAGGGTCCATTGTTTAAATGTGCTGGGCTGGCGGCAATCTTAGATATATTGCAACCTGCTAAACATTATTAAAGGAACAACCACACGACACTCCAGTGAACATAATTGGACACAATTGGCCAAGTTATTTCAGTATAAAGGATATTTGATTGAGTTTTCAATTGGGATTCAGTGTTAAGCTAAATGTTCTCCCCTGGCAGCCTTCTTGGATCTGACATGCTGGACTACTTAAAGACCATCTTTCCAAATCAAGTGTTTGAAACCCTTGTCCTTCCCTTTTAACCATTGACAAATTTTGTTTCTTGTGCCGATTGTCTTCACCAGAAGCAAACTAGAACAAGAGGCGTTCAAGAGCCTGTATCGCTCACCTGGGCCATGGCTGACATATACTGTTACAATAATTCCAATATTTTAAGGGCATCATTTTCAAATTTGTTAATAGACATTGATGTTATAATATCTTAAGTTAAACTATTTTCCAGACTGGCATCTATTTTGGATGCAGGTGCAGACCTACTTTCACCTTTCTTGAAGGGGACCATCTATTGACCTATGAGTTTAATTTTAGTTCCAATTGGCTAAATATTTTCAGAGAAGATCCTTAAATGTTTTCTGATAGGGTTCAAAGTTAAACTATGTTCCCCACTGGGGCCATCTTGAATGTGATGCAGACATGCCAATTTTTATTGTGACCAAGTATGTTTTTACTATTGGCCAAGTATTTCAGATGAGAAGATCTTTGAATGTTTTTCCATAGGGTCCAATGTTAAATCTATGTTTCCGCCTGGCAGCCATCTTGATTATAGCACGGTCCTGAAAAGCATCTTTTTTGCAGGTGGCCACCTAAAGACTATTATGGCCAAGTTCGGTTCCAGTTGGCTCAGCAGTTTCAAAGAAGAAGATCTTTGAATGTGTTTTCCCATATGGTCCAATGTTAGAACTATGATCCCCGCTGGCGGCCATCTTGGATATAGCACGGATATGAAATCTTAAAACTATGATCCCCCCTAGCGGCCATCTTGGATATAGTGCGGATCTGAAGAACAACTTTTTTGCAGGGGATCATCTTGAACTATTTTTGCCAAGTTTGGTTCCAATTGACTCAGCAGTTTCAGAGGAAAAGATCTTTGAATGTGTTTTCCCATAGGGTCCAATGTTAAAACTATGATCCCCGCTGGCGGCCATTTTGGATATAGCGCGGATCTGGAAAACAACTTTTTTGCAGGGGATCATCTAAGGCTTATTGTGGCCAAGTTTGGTTCCAATTGGCTCAGTAGTTTCAGAGGAGAAAATCTTTGAATGTGTTTTCCAGTAGGGTCCAATGTTAAAACTATGATCCCCGTTGGAGGCCATCTTGGATATAGCGCGGATCTGAAAAACAACGTTTTTGCAGGGGACCATCTAAGGAATATATAGCCCAGTAGTTTCAGAAGAGAAGATCTTTGAATGTGTTTTCACATAGGGTCCAATGTTAAAACTATGATCCCCGCTGGCGTCCATCATGGATATAGTGCGGATCTGAAAAACAAATTTTTTGCAGGGGATCATCTGAGGACTATTTTTGCCAAGTTCAGTTTGGTTCCAATTAGCTCAGCAGTTTCAGAGGAGATGATCTTTGAATGTGTTTTCCCATAGTAATCAATGTTAAAACTATGATCCCTGCTGGCGGCCATTTGGATATAGCGCGGATTCAGAAAACAATTTTTTTGCAGGGGACCATCTAAGGATTATTGTGGCTAAGTTTGGCTCAAATTAGCCCAGTAGTTTCAGAGGAGAAGATCTTTGAATGTGTTTTCACATAGGGTCCAATGTTAAAACTATGATCCCCGCTGGCTGCTATCTTGGATATAGTGCGGATCTGAAAAACAATGTTTTTGCAAGGGACCATCTAAGGACTATTTTGGCCAAGTATTGTCCCAATTCGCCCACTAGTTTTAGAGAAGAAGATCTTTGAATGTGTTTTCACATAGGGGGCAATGTTAAAACTATGATCCCCGCTGGCTCCCTTCTTGGATATAGTGCGGGTCTGAAAAACAACTTTTTGCAGGGGATCATCTGAGGACTATTCGTGCCAAGTTTGGCCACAATTGCCTCAGCAGTTTCAGAGGAGAAGATCTTTGAATGTGATTTCCCATAGTATCCAATGTTAAAACTATGATCCCCGCTGGCGGCCATTTTGGATATAGTGCGGATTTGAAAAAAAAATTTTGCTGGGGACCATCTAAGGACTATTGTGGCCAAGTTTGGTTCCAATTGACTCAGCAATTTCAGAGGAAAAGATCTTTGAATGTATTTTCCCATAGGATTCAATGTTAAAACTATGATCCCGCTGGCTGCTATCTTGGATATAGTGCGGATCTGAAAAACAACGTTTTTGCAGGGGACCATCTAAGGACTATTGTGGCCATGTTTGGTTCCAATTGACTCAGCAGTTTCAGAGAAGAAGATCTTTGAATGTGTTTTCATATAGGCTGCAATGTTAAAACTATGATCCCCACTGGCGGCCATCTTGGATATAGTGCGGATCTGAAAAACAACTTTTTTTGCAGGGGACCATCTAAGGACTATTGTGGCCATGTTTGGTTCCAATTGACTCAGCAGTTTCAGAGGAAAAGACCTTTGAATGTGTTTTCCCATAGGGTCCAATGTTAAAACTATGATCCCACTGGTTGCTAACTTGGATATAGCGCGGATCTCGAAAACAACTTTTTGGCAGGGGACCATCTAAGGACTATTGTGGCCAAGTTTGGTTCCAATTGGCTCAGCAGTTTCAGAGGAGAAGATCTTTGAATGTGTATTCCCATAGGGTCCAATGTTAAAACTATAACCCCCGCTGGTGGCCATTTGGATATAGCGCGGATCTGGAAAACAACTTTTTTGCGGGGGACCATCTAAGGACTATTGTGGCCAAGTTTGGTTCCAATTGACTCAGCAGTTTCAGAGAAAAAGATCTTTGAATGTGTTTTCAGATAGGGCGCAATGTTAAAACTATGATCCCCGCTGGCGCCCATCTTGGATATAGTACGGATCTGAAAAACAACTTTTTTGCAAGGGATCATCTGAGGACTATGTTTGCCAAGTTTGGTTCCAATTGGCTCAGCAGTTTCAGAGGAAAAGATCTTTGAATGTGTTTTCCCATAGGATCCAATGTTAAAACTAGAGGCTCAGACACTGAGTCTGTACCGCTCACCTGACAAAATGCTGAAGCAGGGTTTTCAATGTTCTGCATGGTGGCCATGTTTCTTATGTGAATTTCCCATAGGGCCAAAATAAACTATGTTCTGTGCTGGTGGCCATGTTTTTATTTGATCGGAATGAAATGAGCAATCTTTGTTAAGGACCTTCAGTTCATCATTCTTGTAAAGTTTGGTTGAATTTGCTTCAGCAGTTTCAGAGCAGAAGAAGAAAATGTGAATTTTCCCATAGGGTCCAATGTTAAACCTAAGTTCTGCCGTGGCGGCCATGTTTTTTATCAGATCGGAACGAAATGAGCAATATTTGTAAAGGACCTTCCATACATCATTCCTGTAAAGTTTGGTTGAAATTGCTTCAGTGGTTTCAGAGGAGAAGATGAAAATGTGAATTTCCCATAGGGCCAATGTTAAACTATGTTCCGTGCTGGCGGCCATGTTTTTTTTATCGGATCAGAACGAAATGAGCAATCTGTGTTAAAAACCTTTAGTACATCATTCCTGTAAAGTTTGGTTGAATTTGCTTCAGCAGTTTCAGAGGAGAAGAAGAAAAATTAATGTGAATTTTCCCATAGGGTCCAATGTTAAACCTAAGTTCCGCGCTGGCGGCCATGTTTTTTATCGGATCGGAACGAAATGAGCAGTCTTTGTAAAGGACCTTCCATACATCATCCCTGTAAAGTTTGGTTGAATTTGCTTCAGTGGTTTCAGAGGAGAAGATGAAAAGGTGAATTTCCCATACGGTCAATGTTAAACTATGTTCCGTGCTGGCGGCCATGTTTTTTCTGGGATTGGAACGAAATGAGCAATCTTTGTTTAGAACCTTTAGTTCATCATTCTTGTAAAGTTTGGTTGAATTTGCTTCAGTGGTTTCAGAGGAGAAGATGAAAATGTGAATGTCCCATAGTGCCAATGTTAAATTATGTTCCGTGCTGGCGGTCATGTTTTTTATTGGATCGGAATGAAATGAGCAATCTTTGTTAAGGACCTTCAGTTCATCATTCTTGTAAAGTTTGGTTGAATTTGCTTCAGCGGTTTCAGAGCAGAAGTAGAAAATGTGAATTTTCCCATAGGGTCCAATGTTAAACCTAAGTTTCG
>MJUU01008733.1:47807-102280 GCA_002080025.1 Modiolus philippinarum | reverse complement strand
AAACAGGGAGTGCGGGGATAGCTGTCGTTTCCGACAACATCTAGTTTTACTTGTATAAAACTTTAATGGTTTTATATTGATACTTTATATATTTATCATAATTGTTCAACTTACTTAACAGGTCTTGCCACAATATAGCTGAAATATTGCTGAAGTTGGCGTAAAAAATCAATCAATCAATCAATTAATTTGTATACTTTGTGTTTTTTACCTTTTAATCGTGGCCAACTATACCATTTTATTTTGTTTACATAACAAGTATCACTGACGTACCGCTTACAGGTACAGAAAAATTGAAATAATCACAAAAAATTTATAATGCTCACTAGACCGTGAAATTTAGGGACAGACAAAACTCATATAGAACACTGCTTTTTACTACTCAAGCCAACTCATATGCAAAATATGATTGACTCTCGAAAAACTGACCTAAACAAGCTCATTCGACTTTGATTTTGAGGCCAAACTCAGGCAAAAACCATTTGACAGACTGGCATGTACTACCCAAGACCAACCCTCATCTCAACCTTCATACCAAATATCATTGACCTACCACTTGTAGTTACTCAGAAACAGACCTTATGGTGACCTCAAGATGAAAAACAACAATAAAAATGTTATTCCATTGCTTGTTTACCATGTATTTGTAGAGATTTTGTCTCATGTACATTTTCTCCACATTCTGTCATTGTTTAACCAATCACAAAAACTTTACATGTATACTAAACCGTGAAATTAAGATTGAGGACAACAAACGTCATAAACTAGACTATCATGCGTGTAGTACCCGGCCAAGACAAAACTTATATATAAAATATCATTGACCTACCAGTTTTAAATATTGTCGAGAAACTGACCTAATCACAAAAACATAAAATGAAAGTTAACGCCGTCGACGCCGTCGTCTCCCTTTCGACGACTACATTCGTTTGGTGAAAAGACCAAGATAAAAAAAATATTACTACAGAGGGATTGAGCCCTGCCACCTTTGTCAGGTGAATCAGCGAAACACTGTGAATTAGTGAATTTCCCACCAGGCCTGGATTCCACACCCCCTTCATGCGAATTAGCTGAACATCCCACTAGGCCACTCCGATATAACATTTATTTGCTCGATTATAATGTATAAAAAACTACTTTTTGGTGAAAAGCCATGAGAAAAGGAAACATAATAGTTAACTAGGGAGGGATCAAACCCGTATCCCTTTTTCTGTTGAATCAGCTAATTTCACACCAGGCCATAATTCCATCACACTAAGTCACTATCTTGACACGAATCAGCTTAAAAAAATAAATAGAGTGGGATAAAATTTGCGACCTTTGTCAGGTAAATCAGCGAAATACTGAAATGTGCGTTTATTATGAACTGCATGTGGTAAAATGAAAAAATGGAACAAAAAACAAAGTAAAGTAAACTACCTTCGACATTGGAGGATCGAACACGAAAATTCAGGGCATGAAAGCCCAAGAATTTTCCACTTTACCAAGTTCTCTTACTGTAATAATGTGCGTTTATAATATATAAACTACATTTGATGTACTATAGAAGTGTAGAAAACATTTCGACTTCGTTATATTGTTGATAAAATCAGATAATAATAATAACTCATATTGGAGGCAATACTCAGACAGGTGGCACATCTTCAAAAGCAGGATGTCGATCTGGCAAGAGTTCCTTCTGGCATCCCCACCATGTATCTCTATGCTTAGTCGCTCGTTTATAGACTTCATCCAATCAAGATCTACAACTCCACTAGCTTACTAGCTTAAAAGCATGGTTTCTTTTTAGGGACTAGATTCAAATACTCTAATCTAGCGACGTGTTAACAATCGTTTAGTTAACCTCTATAAAAAATACAAACTTACTATTTTTCTACACACTATGTCGGATGTTTCGTATTAATAGTTGGAACCGAAACCTTTCACAAATTACTGTTCTAATTCCAAACAGAAAAGTAAGATAAGTGGAAAAAAATTCAAAAAATAAAATAACAGAGATCAAAACAAACCATCTGACCTTGGTACCATGATATAATACTTACTGTCCATTAATAAATAAAAGCACAATAGAACAGCCAATGGAAAAGACTCCATTAAAAACAATAGATTCATTAATATATCTATTTTCATAATAAATACTCAGTTTTCGTTAAATTCCGGCATTCTGAATGAATAATGACCCCCAAAAAATTCTTAATGATATTTTCTTAAGAAAAGTGACTTAATATGCTGATATTTACCACTAATTCATGTTTGTACAACTGATGTCGTCTGCATTGTACCATCCGTATTTCCATCTGGTCCATACCGTTCCGATGGGACATTACTCGCTTCCAATGTTTCGAACCAAACCGTTTTTTAAATATTGTGATGTGAGCGCAAGGTTGTGCCATTCTATTTTCACACTTAAATGACTTTGATTTTAGTTATAAAAAATATAGATTGGCACAACACTGCGCTCATAACTAACTTCGGCGATGAAGGGGGCATGAATGTCTCATTTTGTGTATTTTGCAGAAAGTAGGTTCTAGAGTAAAAATTTCGTTGGGTTTTTCCACTTCTTTTGCATCGTTTAAGGTAATATGATAACTAAACTTGTTCTTACAGAAAAATATCATTTCTACGACCCTTTTATTTTTTTTAAATTCGGGGGCCATATATGGCCCTTACCGTACATACTCCTTTCATCGAAATTCGATAACTTAGAGAAATCGACATATTTCGGGGTAAAAAATGCGTAACCGAAGTTGCAACCCCACAAAATTTAATAATAATCAGAAGAAATACAATAAGGTCTGTCATATGCGGTGAAAGACCTTATGTTTGACTCAGTCTGGGATGACAGAATTATTATTGATCTTGAAAGTTTTCGTCCTATCAAAGTGTAATAATTAGATCCAAAAATGCATAATTAGTAGATGAAGTAAGTCATAACATATATAATAACTTTCAGATAACCAAGATTACCAACCACCTGTGCGTAAATAAGTAAAACGACCGTCAAAGTGTTGTGAAAATATACGTTATACAAACTTTGGACAATTACAATAAGCCATACATTTATTAGACAGACAAGAAATGTCTAAAAACAGAAAGTTTTGTATCTTTTAAACTTTTGATAGTGTTTGTATCATAACGTGGTTGTCAAATAAAAAGCATGGGTCTATTAATTGGCATGGTTGACATTCATCAAACATCACAATCAGTACATGATCCAATATAACTTTTACAAGACTCTACAAGCGAAATGGAAAGCATCCTTCTAATATCAAGGAAAATGTCTTTCAAATAAAATGGAATTTGTTTATCAAACGCCATAGATAGGATCTATTTAACATCATGGTCTAAAACAGTTTTAACAAGCTTATTTGATATATAAAAAATCATTTACACTGTGTATTGGACCTTGGAGTCAAATAGTGCATTCACCTTACGGGGACATATTTACTCTTATGGTTTGATATTTGGGTAACTTGTACAATTCTCAAGAATATCACGAACTAGATCAGGATTTCTGTCAGCTCTGCCTAATGCATACAACAGATGTCGTATATTTGTGATTTCATCCCAATCCCTCCAGGTATACAGCATATTCTTTGTTGCTTCAACAATATTTCTTGGGTACCTCATCTCGATTTGTTCTAATTTCTCGATTTCAAAGCCGAGCTCAAGACCAAGTACCATCCACTCTTTTCCTATTCGGAGGCTTAATTTGTCCAACATTTCGTCAGAAGGTATGGCATTCAGAATTTTGTCAGGTAACTCTGCAACAAAATCAAAAGAATAATCAAGTTAAATGCAAATCTATGATTTTGACTCATTTTACTGGACATTTTGATGAAACCGATAACATTGTATTAAGCGGTACTTTAATTTTTAAAACTAAGGCTTTGTTATTTACAAATGTATATGAAAGTAAGTCAGAACCGAACTGTCAGTCTAAATCAACAATCAAAGGTTAATGGCAACATCAGAAAAGCAAAGAAACAGAAATAACACGATCACGGCACAGAAAGGAAAAAATGAAGACGGACACATTTACAAAAATGAACAACACGGACCCAATAAAAATCCATGGGTGATATCAGGTGCATCGGTAGAGTAAGCATCTCCTGCTTTTTATGAGACACCCGTCATATTGAATATGTCATCTCCGGTGGTAAAGTAAATCCGGTAGAGGAAAACAAACCTAGTGAAAAAGAGAATGATCTATTGTCATCTTGGAAATAAATATTCACAGCGGTCCACAAGATCGTGATGTCGACCATAAACCTTCTATAGTGATGACTTCAAGTTATGGGAAACATACCCAAGGTAAACTATTTGTAAACAACCGAGTTCTATCAATGTAGTCACTGTATCGACCACAGGCCCTTGAGTAACAAATGAGTTGGTAGATGTGCAGTGCCTTTGGAATGATGCTACGAAGAAAAAGGAAGTTGACTTTTAGAAAAGTCATCGCGTTTGTCATACAGCCTAGTTTGCAGTGTGCCTCTGTTGTCAATTTTTAGATTAAGGAACGAGGCCGATGTGGAAGTATTTGCAGTATCCTTAATTTCGAGCTCTTTTGGATGGGAAAGATGATGAAGAAAATCACCAAAGCAATCGTTGTTTAGTGATTAAATATCATCTATATAAAAACGGCTGTAGAGTACCGAAGGAACAAAGGGGTAGTATATACAAAAATGGAAGTTCTTAGACATTGCAAAAACGAGAACACAGAAAACAATGACGCAAGACAGTCACAAAGCACAGAAGCAAAAAAAAAAAACAACCTTCAAAACCAAGCCACTCACAGTGTGAACTCCCATGAAACTGAGAGTGATATCAGGGCTCCGGAAAGGTAAGCATGTCTTGCTCTGTTAACAGCACCCGTCACCCTGTAAGTGAGTCAATCCATGAAAAAGTAAATATCAGTATAGTCAAAACTGGGAAGCTGAATCTAGCTGAATATGTCCGCTTTCATTTGGGACACTGACACGACATATCTTTCAATGATGTTATGGTGACGGCCATAGAATTTCTTGAGGGATGAAATTAACATAGGCTGAACAAATCCCTGACTATGCAGCTTTTGGAACAGTGTTTTTGCTCTGTCCAAAAAATCCCTGTACAAATTTCATGCTCGACAGTATCGAATCAACCGTGAAATGTACACTCCATAGGCTGGAGACGTAGATATGTTACTGCCAAGGAAGGGAAAGTTCACAATCGGGAAGTTAAAATCATCCTGCTTGTCATATAGCTTAGATTTCAAACGTCCATCTTCCGTCAATATACAACAAAAGATCTAGGTACGAAGTTGAAGTAGGTGTACCAGCTGTTTCTTTAATTTGAAGCTCATTTGGATAGATCTGATGTAAATATTCCTTAAATTTTTGATTATTTAGAGAAAGTACATCGTATAACGGACGCTGAAATTAAAGGAATTGGCCAGTTTTTTATCTTTATTTTGATGAAGTCGCATTTGGAGAAACAGACCGGCTGAAGAGGTGCACAGTTTGTGACCTTTGGAATTCCGATCGTCTGTTCAAAAACTTATGCTAGCACTTTTTCTAAGTAGATGCAAATTGTTTATAAATTTCAATTTTCACAAATTTATGTTTGGTAAAAATTGTCTACCCTACTGGAGAACTCAGTAATAGACTAAGTGCATGGCTACCCCACTATCGTTTTAGTTGTATTCAATTGGAGGCAGTTTTTTTCTTCATTTTATGGGGTTGTTGATTCTGTATTTTTGTGTGTGTGTGTGTGTATATGTGTGTGTGCGTTTAAATTATTTTCGAGTGCGGGGTCATGAAATATCTTAGGTATGATTCTCCTATTCTCCTTTTTTGTCCGGATTTTGTTTTGTTGTTTGTTTTGTTTTCGTTTTGTTTTTCTTTTATTTATTTTTTCGATTTTTTTTATTTTCTATTTATTTTATTTATTTTTTTTTTTGCTTGTTATATATAATCTCTAACATTGTTTTCAGTTTATTACGTATATTTATCACATCGAGATTTTTAAAGTTCGAGGTTTACCCGAGAACTTTAAAATGTGAAAGTTTGACTATCGAATTTGTCTCTAATTTCTACTCAATTAATTTGAAGTAAAGCGATTTCTGTAGTCTCCAGTCTCAAGTATGCCGCCATTTTGTTGCTTTTATCGTTGCTATGTGTATCATAAAGCCATTCATTGAAATGGGTGTAGAATAAAAAATTTTTGATACAAATGTCATATTATCAAGAAATTGAGTTATCGTAGTAAAAAAAAATGCAAAAACTGTTTCGTTGGACAATAATGCAGATGTAATTAATCAACGTCCGGTTACACTATTTCTAGAAACTGACCCGAGAGATTTACATGATTGACCAATCGCCAACTGAGATCAAATCGATAACCAATAAGTCAGGAGGTGTTTCAATTTGCAAAATATTAGAAAATCGTTAATATTAATCCTAGCCTGTACACTTATTTGAAAAAAGACTAATATATATCTTAGGAAACCTCTAATACTGCATACTTCGCGTCTGTTCTCAGTTTTGAACTGTCCTGAATTTTCTATGGATATATATTTGTTTGTGTGATTTCTGTCATAGTTGCAACCACATTTTGCGAGAATGTCATTTTGAATTATAATTATAAATGTTCTCGCTTGTTTGATTAATTTCCATTTGGTCTATGGTAGGTGTTGAAGTCAATATCACAAAAACCTGATTTCAAAAAAAGTGTTATCGGGTAAATTTGCTATCGATGTGGAGGGATTGCTTTAATTCTATGCCATCAATTATTTGCAATTTCATGTTTCCTAATTTTAAATCAAATATGTGATGAATTTAAAATCAGTTGTTGACTTTTGCAAAAAGCACAAATTGTTCTGGGACAAATTGCGCTAGTTCTATTCGTGATTATAAGGTCCTCAGTATAGACACACTAATATGTTATGATTAAGAAAAAAAAATGATATTCTTTACTTTCAGGCTATTGGATGGTACTAATTCATGGAAAAAAATGCTTCAATGAAAATTACATAGAAAATATTCATTAACAAGAGGAGAGTTTAGTTTCCTTTAGTATCAAGCCGTCCGTCAAGTGATTGACAGGATGACAATCAACATTGTAATATTATATAGATTTTACCTTTGTTACATGTATGAAATGCAAAAATACCCAGAAAATTATGAAATAACGCATATAGACAAGTAACAGTCGTAATAATTCCAGTCCCAAGTGATGTTAAGTAGAATGGCGGTATTAACAAAATAAACGAATAGAGTTGCCAAGAGCCAAAGTCCATGAGACAAAAAGAATTCAGGTGAAAAGCACAGGAAACATTGTCAACCGCATTTCAAAAGTAATTGTGGTTTAAATCGTTTCTATGGCGCCGCAAACCTCCCCTTCCATTGCGGTAATGTCTGGTAACAAGTAAACAGCAACTGTAGACAGTTAAATGAAATGATTATCCCAGTACTAAGTAGCGGTAACAAGTATACAGCAACTGTAGACGGTTAAATGAAATGATTATCCCAGTACTAAGTACCGGTAACAAGTAAACAGCAACTGTAGACAGTTAAATGAAATAATTATCCCAGTACTAAGTAGCGGTAACAAGCAAACAGCAACTGTAGACAGCTAAATGAAATGATTATCCCAGTACTTAGTACCGGTAACAAGTAAACAGCAACTGTAGACAGTTAAATGAAATGATTATCCCAGTACTAAGTACCGGTAACAAGTATACAGCAACTGTAGACAGTTATATGAAATGATTATCCCAGTACTAAGTACCGGTGACAAGTATACAGCAACTGTAGAGAAGTTAAATGAAAAGATTATCCCAGTACTAAGTACCGGTAACAAGTATAGAGCAACTGTAGACAGTTAAATGAAATGATTATCCCAGTACTAAGTAGCGGTAACAAGTATACAGCAACTGTAGACAGTTAAATGAAATGATTATCCCAGTACTAAGTACCGGTAACAAGTAAACAGCAACTGTAGACAGTTAAATGAAATGTTTATCCCAGTACTAAGTACCGGTAACAAGTAAACAGCAACTGTAGACAGTTAAATGAAATGATTATCCCAGTACTAAGTAGCGGTAATAAGTAAACAGCAATGGTAAAAAGTTAAATGAAATGATTATCCCAGTACTAAGTAAAAAAAAAAGAATCTTGAATAAGAGTTTGGACCGAAAGAATAACAGTTTCATTTGAATCTAAATTTTTATCGATGCTATCATCAATAGTACTCAACTAACTGCATGTTCAATGCCTTATTAGAGATATCACATAAAAGTACTTATTGGTTGGTAAACATATATTGTCCGCTTAATTTTGATATTTGAGAAGATTGTGTAGTACTACATGAACAATGTCATACTGAAGTCGACAAGATAAAATATAGTAATGTAAAGGAGACACAGTGGGCAACTGTGAATTCATAAAAAAAGAATCCACGAGCCGGAGGCGTGTGGATTGTTTATCATGAATTCACACTTACCTATTGATTTTCTTACTTACACCATTGTTGAGGCATATGTTTTATCAAGAGATCAAGGGAATTATCGGCTATCGACAAACAAGAATTACATTGATGAAGTTGTCTAACAGTCTGATTTGTTTTTTTTTGTTTTGTTTTTTGTTTTTTTTTAATGGGGGGGGGGGGTGGCTTTTGAAAAAAAAACCGTTATTATCAATATAATTTTCATTATTTTTTTTTGTTGCGTTAAACAATTCAGATAATTAAAGATGCTGTATTAGACGGATGTTTGTAAATTTACACGCATTAAACAACTTGTCAAAAGTTTATAGTCGAATATTTTAAGGCTTTATTGTGAAATTTGATTTTTTGTGGTTAGCATTAAACATGTAATAAACGTGTTTTTAAATCAACTGGTTTCCCAAAAGTCTAAAAAAAAAACGTTTTTTTTTTCTCTTTTTTATCAACAACATTGGCAAACAAATACCGAAGTAATGCCAGAAAATGAAAATCTTAAAATCCTATAATCTTGATAATTAAGACAAACATCCATTTGAACATTTCTTGCTTCGTTATTCGTTTGCCGATGTATTCACTAACTGTGTTATTAGCTAAAGTGACTTAAGTCAGCAATCTAACATTTTTGTCGGAATTTCTATCAACTGTACGATTTTAATTCATTTAAGACATAGTAAATTGCATTCGTGCAACAATTAATCTGACATTTATGCAAACGAGGAGCGATGTATTTTTGACAAAATCTCATTCGCCGTCCTGAAAATTGGAGTTTGATAAACAAACATACGTACCAAGTCCGGCTGTCCCGAGTTCCTATCGTTGTTTATGTTTGTCTTTTGTATTTTTATTGTGGGTTTTTTTTTGTGCAATTCCTATTTACTTTCTGGCATGTGGCTATGTTTTTCGGCCATTGTAGGTGTTTCCTGTTATCTTTTCATTCCATACATTGTAAAAATGATGAGTTTCATCTTTTTTCTTCGAAATATTTCGGTTCCATCAATATCAAGTAAAGTTACAAATTATAATTAATGTAAGTTTTTTAATGTATACCAAGTTGATGGTGCGAAAATGGTCACTGAGTAGGAAAATTTGACTGTGAAGAGAAAAGGGGGGGGGGGATTTAGAACGCAATAGCTAGAAATTTAATCATGCTACGGGTAACACATTGGGAAAGTTGTTTTTAAGAAGCGTTTTCCCGTTTACATCTTTAGACTTGATATTACTTCCAATATAAAAAAAAACATAATGAAAATTACCTATTTATTTTTCCAGCACTAAAAAAATTTTTTTTCTGTGCTAAATATTTAATGTTACGACTTACCGGTGGATCTAGCCTTTTGAAATGGGGTTCTAGAAAAAGGGGGTTCCCTACCAAACCAGGTGGGAAATCTGCTTTTTTTCCTGTCTGTACCTATGAAGGTACTATTTTTCTTTTGGTATTTTGGAATTAAGAAAGTTAAAAAAGTATTTCTGGGATTGAATATTTCTGAGTATTTTTGGAGGGAGGAACTTTTAGACATATTGGGAATTAAATGTCTTGAACAGGGTTAATAAAGAAATTAATTCTACCATAAATATTTGGGAAAATTGTCCTTCATAGGTATACTGAGGGTCACATTTTTGATCAACTATTTTTTGGGAGGTTTGCTAAGCAATTCTTTTTTCTGTGAACCACCCTAGGTACATAAGATAATGGGAATGCAGTCCATATCATGTTTGGCGATTTTCTGCACTCTTGCTTAACTTCTGAACAAAATTCTGCAAAGGAGCTTCTAATTTCTAATGTTTTCGATGATCGTTATCACTATTTACACATATCAATAAGGTCTGTTCGATTCAGTGGTAACATTTCTAGGATTGTTTTCTTGTGATGATCTTTTGTATATTTATCTTGAAAAGGAAAACAGAAACAAATAAACAATCATTACAATTTCTCTGCAACAGAGAATCCGACAACAATGATTATTACAGTTCTGTTCTACTCATAATATAGGATCCCGTTTGTCATGTTTTGTGATCATTGGTGAAGTCACGTCGAGTCACGTACTCTTATTGGGTCTATCTACTGCTACAAAAAGCGACGTGCACTTTTTTGAAATTACATTGTAAGAATTTACAAAGGAGTATGCACGTTAAGAGGCAGACTTGGCCCATAAATGCAAGACCCTTATATTTTATTAAATCATGTCTCAAAATACAATTCATTTTGCCCAAGTGTTATTTGTTTGCAGAATAAAATGAACTCAAAAATTCGACAAATATAAGCATTTTTACAAAAATGGACTAGAATGACCAAAATCCTTACATATTTCAGTACAGGAAATATAGAGAGCATGGCTGTGCCAATGAGATTTTTGCATGAAAAGATGGCAATTTATTTCCTATCAACATGTAAAAAAATTCTCATTGGCACAAGCTTGCGCTCTGTGCTTCCTGCGCTAAAACATGACTAAAAAATGACGAAAATTTGTCGATTGTCGGTAAATCTGGATGAAGCATCATATTTGTGAGGTAACAATCAGGCTTTGATGACGTTACTGTCCATATTCACTTGAGTTTTGATTTAAGCAATATATCAACTGTGATATACAAAATAAAATTTAAACGGAAACTCCGTTTGAAAATATTGCTAGGTCTGGGGTCAAATATTCATCTTATCGTACATACTCCTTTGTTTTTTTTAAACCGAATTCATTCATAGAAAAATAATAGATATCCTTTCCAATAATTTTACAATAATTACCTCAGAAGTACAATTATCCTATTTTAATATCAAATATCAGGCTGTATAACCCTATAATACCATTATCACTTTTGAAATGGTAAACACACTCTGTGTATGTTCCAAGTACTTTGATTATATCTGCACATAAGCTGACGAAAGGGCCATGTGCAGAAACAGAATTAATATGAGATGGTATTTAGTTACGTTACCTCCATTTTTAGCTCACCTGGCTATGCCAGGATGAGCTTTGTCATCACTATGCGTCCGTCGTCTGTCTGTCCGTCCGTCAACAATTTCAAAACCTCTGAAACCGCTGGGCCTAATGTAACCAAACTTGACTTGAATCATCACCAGGGTATGGCTTCTCAAAGTTGTGTTCGATTAGTCGCTGGTCAAATAACATGGCCGCCGTTGCTAAAAATAGAACATAAGGGTAAATTGCAGTTTTTGGCTAATAACTCGAAAACCGTTACAGATATAAAAAATCTGACTGGCATAAAAATGATGAGATCTACCTACTGTGCAAATTTGAAGAAAATCTTAAAACCAATCTTGGAGTTATAGCCCTTTTTCCATATAATTTTCAAAATTTTTGCATTTTTTTTTATTTCAAAAAGTGTGACAGATATAGGTCAAGTGTAAACTGCAAAAATATTCAGCATATCAAGATCTACCCACCCTAAAATTTTGAAGAAAATCCATAAACCCTTGTAGGAGTAATGCCCTTTTTTCACCGAATTGTTTTAATTTTCGTATTTTTTGCTTTTATTTCCAAAACTATAGAAGATAAAGGTTAAGTGTAAATTGATGAAATGTTTGCCATGCTGTTCGACTTCAAAGCTGGTGTTGAAAATTGTTCAATGACCACCATTTTCAAAATGGCCACCAAAAAAGGCGGGAAAATTTAACATTGTCCGTTTTCAATGAAATTTGGTTTTCAAACAGATATTGATGTCGCAACTTCAAAACTGATGTTAAAAATTGTTCGTTGCACGCCATTTTCAAAATGGCTGCCAAAAAAGGCGGGGAAATTCAGCATTGTCCGATTTCAATGAAATTTGGTTTCGAAATAGGTATTGGTGTGGCAACTTCAAATCTGATGTTAAAAATTGTTCTCAAACTGCCATATTCAAAATGGTCGCCAAAAAGGCGGGAAAATTCAACATTGTCCGATTTCAATGAAATTTGGTTTCCAAATAGATATTGATGTCGGAACTTCAAAACCGATGTTAAAAATTATTCACTGACTGCCATTTTCAAAATGGCCACCAAGAAGAGGCGGGAAAATTCATCATTATCTGATTTCAATTAAATATGGTATCCAAGTGGATATTAATGTCACTACTTCAAAACCAGTGTTAAAAATTATTTGTTCACTGCCATTTTCAAATGGCTGCCAAAAAGGTGGGAAAATTCAATGTTGTCCAATTTCAATTAAATTTGGTTTCCAAATAGATATTGATGTTGCGACTTCAAAACCGATGTTGGATATTGATCGTTAACTGCCATTTACAAAATGACGTCTCGACTTCAAGACTGGTGTCGAAAGTGGTCCTTAGCAAGAACGTTTTTTGTCAAAAAAGTCCAACAAAGAAATATAGAAAAACATTATCAGACTTTAAATGCAGTTCAATATATTGGAGGTGTTCGCGCTACGAAAATTTGAGAGACTGGAGATCAACTGTATAACTTACAATATTACCTTGATTATGGCAACTGAAAGCCAGGTTAGCGATACAGGCTCCTGGGAGCCTCTGGTTAATCGTAGAATTTTACCTATTTTCGTTTGAAACGGCATTAAACTTGAAAGTAATGTCAACAGTATTATTTTGTCTGTAATCAATGAAGAAAAAAAGCAACAAAACAATGTTCATAGAAGTACTACTTTGTCTGTAATCAAATCGACCACGAAAATTATTATTTTTCTTAGCATTATCATCTTTTCTGTAATCAAAACGGCCACAAAGATTGACATTTTTCTTACTACTATTATTTTGTCTGTAATCAATTAAGAAAACGGCCACGAAACTTGACAACTTTTTTAAACAATGTTTTAAGACAACTTATGTAGCACACAGAAAAAATAAATAACATATCTGCAGATTTGACATATATCACGATTTAACAGTGAACGTTTGACAAATCTGAAATACAGAAAATTCAAATTTTTTATCAATTTGGGGCAAAATATTGAGTTTAAGTCAACAAATGGCTGTTAAAATACCAAATTATGATGTTATTCATGAACATTGTCATATATAATACACATTATGCGTGTTCTGGTTATTTTTATGCGAACAAAGACATAAAATTGACAATTTTAGGGAAAATTTGTTGGGGTAGGGATAAGATTGTCGGTATTCAGAATCACATTAAATACTTCTTGATTTTCTAAACACTGTTTTCAGACAACTAATGTACCCCTTAGAACAACTAATTGGCATATCTGTAGATATATCCTCCAGATATCCCATATATAACTTTGGCAAAATCTGAAATGTTGAAAATTCCCATTTTTTTCCTCAATTTAGGGCACAATGGTGAGTTCAAGTCAACAAATGGCTGTTAAAAAACCAAATCATAAGCAATGCATGCAATATTGTCATATTCAACACACATTTTGCGTGTTTGAGTAAATTTTATGCGAACAATGACAATTGACAATTTTAGGGAAAATTTATTGGGGTATGGGTATTTTTTTCGATATTCAGAGTCACATTAAGCACACCTTGTTTTTCTAAACAATGTTTTAAGACAACTAATGTATCGCTTAGATCAATTAGATGGCAAATCTGCAGATATATCCTCCGGATTTGACATATAGAACAATTTAGCAGTTGACTGGACAAATCTGAAATGTTGAAAATTCCCATTTTTCATTAATTTTGGGCTAAATATTGAGTTTAAGTCAACAAATGGCTTTTAAAACAGCAAATCATAAAGTAATTCATGCAGCATTGTCATATACAACACATATTTCATATTTTGCGTGTTCTGGTTATTTTTATGCGAACACAGAGAAAAAAATGACAATTTTAGGGAAAATTTGCTTGGGTTTGGTATTCAGTCACATTAAACACTCATTGTTTTTGTAAGCAATGTTTCAAGACAACTTTTATATCCCTAAGAACAATTAATTGTATATCTATCTGCAGATATATCCTCCAGATTTCGCATGTATAACGATTTAACAGTGAACTTTGGACAAATCTGAAATGTAGAAAATGGCCATTTTTCATCTTTTTTCGGCAAGATATCGAGTTTAAGTCAACAAATGGCTGTTTAAATACAAAATTATAATATAATTCATGCAAATTTTTCATATACAACATACAATTTGCGTGTTCTGGTAATTTTTATGCGAACATAGACAAAAATTTTACAATTGTAGAGTAAATTTGTTGGGGTAGGGGTTAGTTTTATGGATATAGGAAGTTAATATTACTTCAAAATTGCCATAATTTGTACCAGTTGTAAAGAAGACATTATGTACTTCCAGTTTATACCAAATTTTCATGAATTTGAACCACTCATAGATAAGATGAGACAAAACAGGAACAAAACTTTGTCGACAACGAAAATTCAATGATGTGTTTTCTTTGTCTTTTTAGAAGTGATGGTTTGGTCATTCAAAACATATTAACATTATGTTAACATGCGTGATTTTTAAGAGAGGACATTAAAAGACCAACAACAATTCCATTCATTTCTTCACGGATTTGACATACCCGGTTTTGACTCGACCCTGGATTGACTCACAGATAGTGTGACGGGTGCCACTAGTGGAGCAGGACATGCTTACTCTTTCGGAGCACCTGATGTCACTGTCGGTTTTTATGGGAGTTCACACTGTCAGTGGTTTTAGTTTTTGTGTCGTCTTGTATATCATACTGTAAATTCTAGTTTTGTCTTCGTTGGTGATATTCGTGCTACTGGTTAGTCCTGGTTAATGTTGAAATACTCAAGAGACTTACAACAGCTTTTCAAATTTTTGCCTCGGTACTGTTTGAGGGTTAGAGAAGCAACACGTATCATGTATTTTTATTGGTTTTGTCTAACTTTCAAAACAACATATAACTCGATGGTCGTGTGACGGGTGTCATTAGTGGAGCAGGACATGCTTACCCTTCCGGAGCACCTGATGTCACTCCCGGTTTTCATGGGAGTTCACACTATAAGTGCCTTAGTTCTTAATGTCTCCCTTTTTTATTTCCTTGCATTGTGTCTGTCTCACGTCCTTGTTTTGTCTTTGTTTTTCTCTGTTGCCGTTTTTGCCATGTCTTTGGACATCGAGTTTTGTGGTCATCACTTCCCTTGTTCCTTCGGCATTCTACTGCCGTTGTTCCAAGAATTATGAAATGGAAAACATACTGGTTTCTAAGGACCATTGAACTTACAAAATTTCGAGAAAAATCTTAAAATGATGTCAACATTTCGAAAGGGTGGGTGTAAGATAATGTGTTGGGTATAGAAATGGTACTTTGTGGAATATTTGTAGTGATAATACCATAGGCTATCATTCTTTATCATTTTTTTTTATAACTGAGAGGTACCAATCAACATTTTGAAGCAATTGAAAGAAAAACTTTGATCAAAAACGAAATTTTCCGAAAAATCGATGGGTGGGTCTGAAAAAAGGGGCCTGTTCCAACCTTGCCTGCAGGTTATGTTTAATTTTGAAGAGGGGATATAGAAGGACTGAAAAATATGGGTGGGGTTCATAAGTGGGGGGTGCACGGGGGTTATTCCACCCCATGGACTACTATAATCAATTAAGAAACTTCAATGAAACTAAACTATTTGTAAGCAGCTTATCCGTATCTGTATGACTGTATAGCCATGTAATCATCTAAATTATATCTTCCTCTATCAACTATTTTTTGGTTTTCATCTTTATTTAAGAGAAACAAGTTGTTGAAATTGCCATCATACTGTACTGTAATTTCGCTATGTTTTTTTTAAACGGATCTCCAAGTTTGCTTGAATAATTTTACCGTAAGAAAACTAAGTAAATATTAAATAAGAATTTTTGTTGTCATGATAATCAACATTTTCTCTCTATGAATAGCTATTAACAAAAGCAAGATTTGTACATCTTGTTGTGTCATTTTATCAATGTAAGTGACAACCGAACCGTCAGTCTAAAATGAACAATTCAAGAACAATGGCAACATTGGAAAAACAAAAACATACCATGAGCACGAAAAGAAAAACGATTAAAAACATATACTGAGCAAGTATTTTACTCTTTGTTGACAAAAATACATGTTCACTATTTCTAATTTCCCCTTTCTTGACGGCGACATTCACCTGCTCCATCCTACGGGGGGGTGTATATTTCTCAACTGGTACGATTCGCACGAGTTTGTTCTACTCTTGATGATTTCAATGAACGTAACCGTACTATCACATCCAAACTTTTACAACAGGGTTGCAGATTTCATAAGTTGTTGAATACATTTAAGAAGTTTTGTAATAGATATGAACATGTTATATCTAAATATGGGGTTACTCGTAAACAGCTTTTTACGATGGGCATTTCTAGTCCTCAATTTTACGGAAATGTTGTTACAAAATGCCAGAAATTGATTAAAAATCCAGAAAAGCTGGGACGTAACTTACGTTCTTTACTTAATAGGGGATATCGGCAAGATATTCTGCTTTCATCCGTTAAATTAGCTTAGAGACCTATTGACCTGAAAATTTTGCACACACACTGGCCTCTCACTGATACTACCGATGTCTACTGAAGTTTATGATGATTCTTGATCAAACCCTTCGGGAACTTTTGAGTTTTTTTCCTCTGTAATGCGACAGTGTTCTACCAGCAGACTAGTCTCCTTGAGCTAGCCGGCAGTTTAGCGGCGAGCACCCCTTGACCCATCTTTTAAAATTACGTATTGTCTTTTTCTCTCCTTTCAAGATTGTGGTCATGAAGTTAGTAGTCTACCTGTATTGGCTGCCCCGAGGTCCTATCGTTGTCTACGTTTGTCTTTTGTCTTTTACATATTTTTTTGTGTAGTTCCCTTGCAAATAGTTGCATGTAATAATAATTTTCAGCCATTGTAGGTGTTTCCTGTTATCCATTTTTTAACATCGTATTGCTTGTTGCAACATTTCTATAGTTTTACAAGACATGCATATTTTGTTGGCAGTGCGATATTGTTTTCGGTTACTTTATAAAGACCTTGTACATTTTGAATTAAATAAAATTTTGCGAGTAATCCTTGAAATATTGGTCATCAAGCATTGTATTTTTTTCAGTACAATAAGCAACAAAATACCGAAGTTACTGTAAATTTCATTTCTGCATATGCCCATTTCGACAACTCATGTCTCTTCAGTGCAGAGCAAATCAAAACATTTGGAAATCCATATACCGAAACATGTGTAAAATCTGATAGAGAACGAATTACCAATAGAATCTACGCAAGAGGGATATACTCCTTCGTTTTAAACAAAATGAAGGAATATGGAGACAAAGTATCTATAAATACTTGGTAAAACTAAGCAATTGAACAACGCTTTTATTGTTGTTCTTCGTCTTGAAGTCGTCAACTTATCTTTTGTTACTCTGATAATACACTTATTAACATTTTTAATACACCTGGTCATTTGGCAATTTTTCTGTATTTGCGTTAGAATTTAGCTTTAGACCTTTATAATAAGTTTTGTATGCTTGTCAGTAGTGAGGGGGAGACCTTTTCTTTTACAGGTTTTGGTCATTTCAGCTTGTTGTTATATGCTTTTGGGTTATTGGTGAAATGAATTTTCTATTAACTGTTTTGGACCATTTGGTGTTTTCTTTTCTGTAATTTTTGTAACTTTGGATAAACAGTTAAATGAAAATAAAAAAAAAACACCATTTACTGTTAACGAAGGTGCCAATCTGTTTTAGGCTGTTTTCAGGCGGTAAATGTTTTCGAGAAAATGAAAGATAGTTAGCCTGTTAATGGAATCCCCCGTTGCCTTCCCCCATTAGAAATTTTTTACCTGTTGTAACGTCTTCTTCCCGAAGTATCTGAAAAAAAAGAAAAAAGAACAATAAAGCTACATATATTTCATATCACATCCTGTACCGTCATAATCCTCAAATATAGTGATATCCCTGGAAACCTATTCCATTTTCAAATTTAATTGGAAACAAAACTGACAGAGAGATAAAATTTGGCGAAAGTATCAAGAAGGAAAGCCTAATATTCAACCACACTATTTAAATATTTTGACAAATATTTGACTTATTATATAAAAGTCTTCGGATTCATACTAATGAGTATTTTCATTGCAGCTTTTCAAATACATCGGTAAACGAATACCGAAGCAAGAACGAGGAAAGGGGAAATTCTAAAATCATAAATCAAAAATCACAGCAATTCACAGCAACACGAATTGAGAACATGAATTCAGAGATTCAATATTTTCAAAAACACATCAATGTGCAATTATTATGAAGCGGTGTTCACTTCTGTTATACATATTTTTTGTAATATACAAACTGAGTTGAATAAAAAAAGTAAAACGCCTCCCCATAATAAGTGTGCAGTTGGATTTCAAAATCTACATACATTTTTATGATAGACATATGGTATCGCTATATTTTATAAGACAATACCTGTGAACTTTTATAAGTGTAGGGCCAAAAACTATACCGAAATAAAGTTTTTTTTCTTTCAGTTTTCTTTGATATTGTTCTTAAAATAGTATACACTTGTATAAGGAATATATGATTGATTGATTGATTGATTATTGTTTAACGTCTACTCAGCAATATTTCAGCTATATCAAGACGAGAACAAGTTTGTTAATAAATAATCACTTTGGGGTATGGAAAGGGCCATGGGACGGGAAATTCTGACTGCCACTGGAAAAGTAGGGTGAAATCGTCAAGGGCGGGGAATTTAGCCTTGTAGCCGATCACCTACGGACCACCCCAAAAAGAGCTTGCTACAAGGGTTCTTTAACGTGCAGGAAGCGTGGCATTTCTTCCAACAGGAATATATGAGACGTTACTATTTCTGCTTTTCCTTACTATCAAAGTACAACAATAAAGTTTCCATTCCTTCAATATATTACGTCAGTATTATTAATTTAATATCAAACATTATATTGATAATCCGATTTATCTCCTTCCGCATGTCAATCTATGCTACGCATGCATATTATTCGGCCGATAAAGAAATTTCGAAATTAACGAAATTTCTCTAATTCTTATGCTGCTCTCAACAATATCATTCCATAGGAGATCAAAGTGCTCTCCAACATGTACAAAAATTGATCTCGTGCTTTCATTGGATACTGAATAGGTCACGAACTTATCTTCAAATAGCAAATTATTTCTAAAATACATTTATTTTTGAGTCGAAATCAAGGTAGCAAGTATTTTCTCGAATGGTACATTGTTTATTGGTCTTAAATTACATTTGAAAAGCTTTGTTTTCGTTGATTTCCATACAATGTAAATTTCATTGATAATAGAGGCCCACGACGGGGTATAAACTAAAAAAAACATGAAAATGCAATGTTTCAGAATTAAAGAAATGAAATCTATCAATTACAAGCCGTTAATTATCATAATTCTACTGTCTCAAGGGTTAAACATAAAAGTTCTCGCTAAAGCCCGAACTCCCTTTCGACAGTAGAACTATGATAAACAACGACTTGAAAGGATAGATTCTATATGTAATTGCCAACGACAATAATGCCTTTTATGTTAACCTTGCACATATTGTGGACATTTATTCCAGCTGATTCCATACTGTTCAAAAAATCTTTACATCTTTTGTTTTTCTCTCTACAAGCCCGGAGAGTATAGAAATTAATCATAGACGACAGTCTCTGTTCATCTTGAATTTCATCCAATTTCTTATGTTTAATTCCAAGATGAAGTGCAAGTGTGCGGATATCTTCCCGTGTCAAACTATTGCACAACCGTAGGAGTTGTGTGTCGCTGAGTAACATTGACTTTATGGCATCTGGAACACCTAAAGAAAGAAGGTTTTTAATGCATAAAGTACTGAATTGAAAAAGAAAATGCCAAAACGATCTATCAAGTAATCATATAGGTCATTGGGCAGATTCTACTTTCACTTATTTCTATTTTTTGAGGATTTTGTCCCATGTTTCTTTACTCCATACCCCTTAGTTTTGCCTTTGAAACTCAAGTCACTGAGACAATATCAATACATAACAGAAAAAAATTTAAACACAAATGCAAATAATCATATTTAAGAAAAAAAAAAACATCATAAGCTAAAATTAAAACCACAACATCTTAAATGATAGTATTATTTGAAAGCTGCTGTCATAAGAAAGTTACATGCATAATATGGAAAACTTTAAAAAAATAAAACAAAGAAAGGAGACTGAGTGAATTAACATGAATACTTGCATGAACATTAGTTTGAATGAATGCTAGTTTAAACCCGCCGCAGTAGGTTTGCGCCTGTTCTAAGTCAGGAAATTTGTTAAGCCTTTGTGTGTCTTGTCTGTTTTCTACTTAGTTAACTGTATGTCTGTAGGAGTGGAGGATGGTGTTTATTAACTTGATTACTCTTTATTTAGGGGCCGACTCCTACCTGCCGTTGGGTGTAGGGTTTCCTCATCGTTCATTGAAGAACTTATGGTGGCTTTGAGTTGTTCTTACTCCCTTTGGGTTGTTGTCTCTTTGACGCCTTCCCCGTTTCCCTTCTTTTTTCTATGTGATAAATTCTTTACTAGTATACGGTAAAACAAAATAATGGAACAATGCTTTTATTGTACTTCATAGTAATTTCAAGATGGCACCTAGCATCTGTTTTGGCGGACTTCATTGCTATATGTCTGTACAATAACGCCACATCAATGTCTCTACTTACTCATTAATGTGGGGTAGTCATTAAAAAATGAATTAACTGGCGAAATGCTCTTACAACCGCTGTCCTCCGATGCCCGAATAAAAGACTAAAAGAAGATAATCACAACATATAAACAATAAATAAAAAAGTGATAACAAAAGTCCGGAGAAATTAAAGGGAAAGACCAGTAAGGAACAACAACATATAAACAAACACAGGGAACCTATCGAGTAAATTGCAGGAAAACCTGCGTAACAAAATAGTAAGATATCAGCACTATGAACAGAAAGTAGGAATAAAATTTGGAAATCACAAAAAAATTAAAACGCAAAAATTATACAGAGTAGTAATGAATCCATATTCAGAAATTCTTCAAAAAAAAGAAGCACACTTTATCTGAAATATATTGCGAGTATGCATCTCTTGCAGAGGGGATCTTGTGTATGGACCCTTAACTGCGGGAGAGAAAAAAAAACCTAGAGGCTCAGGAACTGACCTTGAATCGCTCACCTGACAAAATGTTCCTAATATAATCCATGTCTATACTGTCTATACAAGATTTGTTTTCCCTCGGGGTCTAATGTTAAGCTATAGTTCCATAAATATTCAATTTCAATTTGGTTGAAGTAGCTTCAGTAATTTCATAAAAGATGACGAAATAATCAATTTCCCATAGAATAAATCTTAATCTATATTCCACCCTGGCGGAAAGATGTTTTTTATTACATCTGAACATTATGAGAATTGTTTGTAAAAGACCATCCTCTCATAATTCCTTTAAAGTGTGATTGTATTTGCTTCAGTGGTTTCATAGGAGAAAATGAAAATGTGATTTTTCCAACAAGGTTCATTGTTAAACTTAAGTTCCGTGTCGGCGGCCATGTTTTTTGTCGAATCAGAACGAAATGATCCATCTTTGTCAAGGACCTTCCATACACCATTCCTGTAGAGTTTGATTAAATTTGCTTTAGTGGTTTCTTAGGAGAAGATGAAAATTCCCTTAGGGTTCAATTGTAAACCTAAGTTAAGCGCTGGCTTCCATTTTTTGGTCGGATCATAATTAAATGAGACATCTTTGTAAAGGACCTTCCATAAATCATTCCTGTAAAGTTTGATTGCATTTGGTTCAGTTGCTTCTGATGAGAAGATGAAAATGTGATTTTCCCATGGGGGTCCAATGTTTAACCAAAGTTATGTGCTGGCGCTATATTTTTGAGAACCTTCCATACATCATTCCTGCAAAGTTGGACTGAATTTGCTTCAGATGTTTCTGAGAAAACGAAAGTGTTATTTTTCCTATGGGGTCCAATGTAAGACATAAGTTCCACGCTAACCGCCATTTTTTTTTGTCCAATCTGAACCAAATGAGCAATCTTGGTAAAGGACTTTTAAACATCATGCCTGTAAAGTTTGATTGAACTTGCTTCAGTGGTTTCAGAGCAGAAATTGAAAATGGGTCCAATGTTAGACCTAAGTTACGTGCTGCCAGACATGTTTTTGTTGGATCGGAACGAAATGAGCAATCTTTGTAAAAAAAATCGTCCATACATCATTCCTGTAAAGTTAGGTTGAATTTGTTTCAGTAGTTTCAGAGATGAACAATAAAATGTGATTTGTTCATAAGGTCGATTGTTTAAACTAATTTCAGCGCTGGCTGCCATGTTTTCTGTCGATCTATTATGAAATGAGCAATTCCTTGTAAAGGACCTTCCATATATCACTCCTGTAAAAGTTGATTGAATTTGCTTTAGAGGTGATTTTTCCCATAGGGTCCAATGTTAAACCAAAGTTTAACGCTGACTGCAAAGTTTTTTGCCCAATCTGAAGGAAAAGAGCAATCTTTGTAAAGGAACTTCCAAACATCATTCCTGTAAAATTTCGTTTAATTTACATCAGTGGATTCAAAGGAGAAGATAGAAATGTGATTTTTCCCATAGGGACCAATGTTAAACTTCATTTTCGCGCTGGCGACCATGTTTTTTGTCGGATCAAATCGAAATGAAAAATCTTTGTGAAGAACCTTCCATCCATTATTCCTGTAGAGTTTGGATAAATTTGCTTCAGTGGTTTCAGGGGAGAAGATGAAAATTGAAAAATCGCTTGAATTGTTTTTTTTTTCATCTTGAAGTCACCATGCAAATTTCTCTTTTCAACTGATTGAAATTATCAGTACATAACAGAAAATTTTTTAACTTAAATGCAAAAAATCCTATTTAAGAAAAAAAGCATCTTAAGGTAGTAGACCCCGGGCAACCCCTAAATTTTCCACACAGTCAATTTTCTTTAAATTTGCAATATGAAACAATTATGTTCTAATATTATTTTAGAAGGAAAATTTCAAAACTTTCATCGTAAGATTTTTGATTTCATGGAAACACCCCTATCTTAGGAGTCTTTAATTCTGGTAAGAAATCACCATGAGGCGTATACTACTTCACTGTAGATATATAAGAATAAACGTTCTTCCAAAAGTCCAATTCCGGAACGTTCCGGGTACTAGAATGGCGGGTCAAATAGGTCAAACGGGGTAAAAATGGCGTCCCGTTGTATGAGGGCAAAGGGAGTAAATTCTTCAATCAACATATGAAAGGTATTTATGATTTTAAAAAAGCCGAACATGTCATAAATCAACATTTTATCCCAGGCGGGTCATTTCCAACCAATTTATTTTAGGTCAAGAAAATAAATAGGAGAATTCCTTGATTACGCTCAACTGACGTCAGGTACCAGTTTCCAGTAGATTCGGGGTAAGATGTCGACAATTACCCAAAAATTTGAAAGTGGAATATCGTCTGTTGGGATAAAAAGACTATAAATTGCCAAACTTCCTCATAGATACTTGTAGACCTACATATGAGAGAATAATGATCATAAGCATGCATGAAGTATTGATTTGCAGTAAAAAAGGAAATACGTTGTCAAACTATTGCTGAAAACACAGCTTCATTCAATTTCTTCTAGATGAAAATCCTAACAGTCAATTTTCACCCAAAACTGCAGTTTTATGATAACAAGAATACATGTATACTATTTCCATTTATGATTAAAATTCTAAATCTTTTGTTTAATTCGTACCAATCAAAACAACCCCTTCCTGCCTGTACAGTTTGGTTGAATTTTCTTCAGTGGTTTCAGAGGAGATGAAAATGTGATATTTCCCATAGGGTCCAATGTTAAACCTAAGTTCCGCCACAGGGCGAAACTGCAAGTATCCACACAAGAATTATTTGCATATTCATGTAGTATTCACATGAATCCAGATGAAATAAGTTATGTTTACCCATGCGTATTTTGACGAATATGCAATGAATACATATATGTCGATACAGTGTAAACGTAACAACTGTTTACGCCACGAATACGCAGGAAATGCATACAACTTTCACAAACAATTTACGTAAAATACGCTTTTGAGTTTTCATGCAGAAATCAGACTGTTTGTATCCGTTTGAATGCACATTGTGTATCGAGTGTAATATAATTTTCCAATACGCAAGTAAACGAAAGAATTTTCAAATGGAAACTTGTATACATTATTTAAGATATATTTTGTATATGTAATCAACGAATACGCATGTAAGCGACTGATTTTTCAAGCATACTTTTTATATATGAGTTTTGAATACGCAAGTAAACAAATCATCATTCAACTGGATTCTTGTTATCGTGTATACGTCGTCAGCTGAATAGTCTAATTTACATATTTTAAAACCAGATTTTTTTTATCATTTAACCAGATTAATTGTAGCGGGGATAATTATATGAATTCACCAGAGCAACCTTTGAATACGTGAAGAAGACGAAGTATATTCTGGAAATTTGTTTGCCAGGTTCTTCACGTATACATCAGGATATTTTATATTTAAAATGAACTGAATAATGGAATGAAAATGTTATTTTTGGCGTATGTCCTGGTATTTATAAGAGGGCCTTCCTTTATTAACCCCGGCACCTGAATAGGTTTTCAGGGGCTTTGGCTACAGAGCTGCCGGGCGCGTCCCCAGGTGGTGGATAGGGGAATGCCCTGTCTTTGCGGGGTAGTCAGGTCATAATACGGAAAGCCTGACCGCGAACCATTGTAGCCAAACTGTGTGGAGAAACGCCACGCTCCATGCAGTATAAAGACCCCTTCTATATTTCTCTAAAGAGAGCAGACGCACTGGGCGTCGTATAGAAGGCTAAATTTCCTGCCCCTACCCATTTCTCCCCTTTTCCAGGGGCAATCAAAAGTCGTTGCCCCGGTTGTCCCTTCCACCTTTATTTCTTTCTTCTTTTACTTACAATTTGTTTTGAATTGATTAACATGTTCTCGTCCTGATATAGCTGAAATATTGCTCATTGGACGTAAAACTCTAACTAATCAATCAATCAATCCTTTATTAACATTCTTTCCACTGGGGCTTATAGATACGACTCGAGAATGTCCTTATTTATTTCAATTGCATTTGATGTGTATAGATGTGACACGAATACATGTCTGATTTTTCTCAATAAACCAAAACGGCAATAAGTTGCACATTTTCTTAAATGAGACACTTAATGTTGTAAATATACAAATGAAATGCAATACATATAAAAAGAGAAATTCTCGCGTAGCATCTGTAAGTCCCAGTGCTTTCTGTTTATTAGAAAACACTGTATTCTGTTCTGAAGTCGTAGTATCCCTAATATCACTGAATTTGTATACTTCCGCACACGTATTCCATTCACAAATGATTCAACATCTTGTATGACGAACGTTATCATAAACGACCGACTAGTTAAATGATACTAAATACCACGTGGTAGAATTAACATGAAACCCTGTAGTGGAGAAGGCGGGTCGAATGTTAAAAGACAGCGGTCCGTCGCACAATTATCTTTTACCCAACTGAGTCCTCATGAAGCTTCGAAATTACAGAACTGATTTAATCACTTGGGGGGTCTGTCCTATAAGTGATACGTTAATTGCTTTATCATTTAGGAATATGACCGATTGTTTTAAAGATACATGTAAGACCCGAAAATCAACAAAATAAAACAAAATAAAAATCTGAATGAATGAAAAATAAATTGATGAAAAAATATAAACAATTAAAAGGTCAATTGTTCAGAGAACAATTGCAAGGTCTTTCACCAGTTTTCACCATGATTACATGTTTGAGTTTGATTTTGTTGTCTATTTCAGTTCAAAATGTGTTGTAAACAAAAGTCCTGATCTTTTTTAGTCTTTTGCTCAACGGTTGCTAAGGACTTTTTCGAAAAATTAGCTTGTTGCTAAGGACAGGAAAGTCACTTCCGGTTTGCAATGTCATTCATTTCCTCTTTACAACATTACGAAACTTTTTGCCTATGGTTGCTAAGGACTTTTATGGCAAATAACGTTGTTGCTAAAGACCTTGACCTTTGACCTTGACCCCATTTTGTCGGCCATATTAAGCTGAAAAATTTATCTTTTTATAGTTTCTTTGTATCTTTAATAGTTTTTGAGATATAGGCAAAAAACTCTTAAATCGGACCCCGAAAAATGGTTTTCGGGCAATAGGTCCAAAATGAATGGTCCAATTATTTTGGACCCCAGTGTCAAATGTACACCTCAATGAGACAAACATTCGCTCAAATACATTTGATCATGTATCTCTTACAGTTTACGAGTTAAAGCGATAACAAGGCAAAAGGTCATCGGTGACCTTGACCAGTGACCTTTGACCTTGACATTTTTAGATGGCCATATATGACTTATGAACAATGGTGAAGGTTTCAGGTTTCTACGACTTATCGTTTGGGAGTATTTAGCATTAACGGAAACTCAAAATCTTTCAAAGGGCAATAACTCATATAAAGAGTCGTCAAATCTCTTCGGACCAAATGTAACAGAGTTGCGCCTTATTACAATGAGTATTTTTCCCATTATATTTAATCAGCCATCTTTTATGGTTTACGAGATAGCCTGCTAACAAGGTCAAAGGTCACCGATAAACGTCATTGGTGACCTTTGACCTTGGCATTTTTGGATGTACAATATGTCATTTAGGATTAATGGTCAAGGTCCCAGGTCTGTAGGACTTACGGTTTGGAAGAAAAAAATTGTTCCGGAAACTCTAAATCTTTAAGGGGAAATAACTCCAAAAAACATACCGCATGATTTGGAAAAAAAATGTCCTAAAGTTCAATTTTGACATTCTGAACATTTTCCCATTACAATTCTTCAGCTATCTTTTAGGGTTTTTAAGATAAACGGATAAAAAGGTTTTTGGACCGGGGGAGATAACTCCGTAAGTAGAAATAGGCCAGCATCCAAGTTGTGATTTTTTTCGAGCGGTTAACTTTCCGATCAATAATAACTTATAAGCGAAGTTATATGTTGCATAGTTTTGTGGGCGCGAGCCGGCAGAAGAAAAAGAATAATAATAATAATAATAAGAAAAAGAATAATAAAAGAAAAACTATAAGGTCTTTACGACCAAGGTCGTGAAAGACCTTAATAAATAAGCTTATTATTCGATCAATCAATTTATAAATCACCTGCCTTCTTTAAAAAAAAGAAAGCATGGGCGAACTTGAGTTTGTTTTACATTATTGTGAATATCAAAAAATCATTATATTATTTCAATATGATATCAACCTCCGTGCGGAGACAATCAGAAACGGAAAAGTCTTGAATTATTCGAGTTACATGCATGTGAAAACAGCAGTTCTTGTAATTATAAAAGTAATCATATTTTAATGTAAGGCTACTCCAAATAACTTCCTAGATATTAGAACATTATGAACATTATGAACATTAGAACATTAATATTTTTTTTCTTCAGAAAATAGAATAGCGAGCGAGCGAAATTCTTATTTTTAATATTTTCTGTACAAATTCAATTTCATCAAGTGAAGCCTAATATTTTGTCAGGGGCTTGCGTTTTTTATTTCAAAAATGTAAAATTTTGATATTGACTAGCGATCGAACATGATTTTTACCCGATTCTAAAAACACTGCAAAGGACAACAACAAGATATTATTTCTATACACAACGGACATAAAATTATATTTTAAGTATTAGATTATTCATATTTCGCAAAAAATGTATTTTTAATTCATTTCCGTCGTTTTTTATGATTATTCAGTTTCGACATGAGTGGCTAGTAAGTTTTTGTGATTACACGAAAGATACATGATATAAAATTAATACGTTATCTAAACAAATATTTCTTACTTCTTTGTTAAAAAAACTACATTTATTTTTATGTCTTATGGGGTGTTCTTGAATAATACGACTTGTGTATCGGGTTCGATATCTATAATACCCGAAATAACCTTTTATCGCCATTTTCCGCAGAAAATCATAAAACCTTTGTACTAATTGATAATGAAAATTACATAAAACCTTTGTACTAATTGATAATGAAAATTACATCTTTAATTATCAAAATCAACATAATATAATATTTGAATAATTAATAATCTTAAATTCACTAATCTTATAAATGGCAGCTCTATGCAAAAATTTATTTCAAATAAGATGTGGTATAATACGGGTCTTTACCGGAAACGGTTTTGAATTTGAAAAATTGAATAAAAATCTACTAAAAGCAATTTCAAAATAAGTTCACTATTTTGTATCCTTTGTGCTGATATAATATCTTTCTATCTTCTTTTATGGTACTTTGTGGTACTTTGTGCACAAAGGAGGTCCTTTGTGGTGTTTTTAGAGACCCATTTTTACCGTATAATTCCAAATTGATACTTAAATTTAGAAGCAAGCAATAAAATTTTATTTTTGAAATGTTAATATATCTCCTCTGGGTCTCTGACAATCCTGTTAGTATAGTTTGCTTGCTGATGTTTTTTCGTATCCTTTTAAAGTGGTAATAATGTACATGTATATTATCTTCTGATATATATTATCTTCTAATCAATTATAACATGTTTTAGTTAGAAGACAAGACAAAACGCTTAATTACAAGGTTGGCACATTCAAACTCTCGAAGCAGACGATGGGCATGATATATACTTTCTCGAAAGGGTTGAAGTTTAAACTTAGTTCCGGGTTGACATTCATGTTTTTGTCGAAACGATCCTGTAAAATAGCATCCATATATAAATTCCGATACAGCTTACTTAAATTTGCTTCAATAGTTTCAGAGGAGATGATAAAAATGATGATTTTCCTACATGATCCATTGTTAACATTTGTTCTGTGCTGTTGGCATTTTTTTATGTGGGTCAGAATGAAATGAGCAATCTCTGTGAAGGACATTACATACATCATTCCGGTCAAGTTGGTTCAATTTGCTACGGCGGTGCGTCTTTTTACCGCCGAACACCACCGAACACCACCAAACACCACCGAACACCGCCGATCACCTCAAAAACACCACAAAACAGTTTAACTTTAACCACCGAACACTAACTATGAAAAAATATCTCATATATCTACTAGAAATCCAAACCATTGTGAATAAATGACAATAAATACGTGAATGAAATGGTGTTTTTACCCGACCGGCCATTATATTCTACATACAGAACACCACCGAACACCTGAAAAATACCACAAAACACCATTTGATATTTTTGAAGGAATTCAATACATTATGAAAAAAAAATATAGCAGTAATGCAAATAAAATGATAGTTTTTCCCGCACGTCTTATTATACCCAACAGACAGAACACCTACGAACATCTCAAAAATACCACAAACACCGAACTCAATTACTGTTATAAATATGATGTGCGTATAGACCCTGTTTATTTATTTTATTTTATTTTTTTTTCGCAAAGAAAATAACAAAAAGAGTTATTTTGACATTACCGCCGAACACTTTTAAACTGTACATACCACCGAACATCCTAATTAAACTTTATATGACGCAAGCGTGTATTTGGATGTTAATACATTGTCAGATGATATGTGTCGATCAGTCCAATATATATATATATATATATTTCAGACAACTATATAAAAATTATAACTTTGTGTGGCTGCATTCCTTGTCGAAAGACATTGAATCCTCTCTGCTATACACACAGCTGATCTGCACGAGCATCCATACATCATGTACTGCGTTACAACCCTAGATTAAACCAGCGAGGAGGTATCACCCGGTTACCGAAAGCTCTATTTTTATATAGCCTAGGTAGCCGCGTGGTATAGGGTGCTGGACGTAGTGCAGGCGGTGTTGCCATAGATGTCACAAAAGTGATGGTTCGAATCCCGGAGAGGAAACTACCAATGTGCAGATCTAACAATGTGGGGCTGATTTTCAGACGTATATATATATTTTATTTTGAAACACTAATTAAAGTTGTATTTGCAGAATAAATAGTTCCTCTAAGCTTATTGTCTTTTCTTTGAACGCCACATTTAGTGTTGTTTTCAAACTGTTTTACAACTTCGGAAGGAAATAGTCACAGTAGTGTAAACATATAACTGGCTTTTATGAAACCGCCGTATTTTGAGAAATGTTTAAATGATTCCCACTTTCCCACTTACTTTCAAAATTTGAGATAAAGTTGTATTAGAAATTGTAACGATGTTTAGATCTTGGAGTTATGGTTATCCAAATCAGAATATAGTTCTTGCCAACAAAGACTTCAAGATGGAAATGAGTTTTGGCTAAAAGATAAATACTCGTTCCTCAAAATTTCAATAAAAGATAGTGAATAATTCACAAAAATTAAATATATTTAATCTACCATAAGATTAACACACGTGTGTACTAGGGTTTGCAAGAAGTTAAAAATAATGGTTAATGTTTCGCTGAAGAAACTGACTATCTTGCCAATAAGAATCATAAATGGATAAAATTAGGTATCTAATATGTAAGACTTCAGTGATTACACTACAAGTAATTTGCTGATATACTTCGTACTCACTGATGAAAACTTATTGGATAGCATTCTCTCAGCAGTCTGTTCAAATATGTCTTTCGTCTTCAGATAATATAAACATCACCGATAATGGTCAAATCTTACATTAAAAAATATTTATTTTATTTCTACGACTTCTTATATTGCAAATATTAGAAATTCAAACGGAGTTAACTATATCATTTCCTAGTTGAAAACCGCGTTATGCGATAACTTCAACCGTGTTAAAGACCACAACTGATCGTTAATCGGCATGAAAAAAATATGTTTTCCCTCCATTTAAACATGTGAGTTTCCCAATAATTTCTCTATAGTTTCTAGAATGAATGAAACAGAAATGGATGAGTTTATTTTTTCCGACTTTGGTGGTATATTTGCATAAAGCTGCGATAATTGCAGAAACTGTCAGTGTATTTTGAGCAGTATCGTAGTAAAGAGTAGATTTCTCCCTTCCTGAATAAATCTCAGTGTTATTCTACTCTTTATTGCTTGTTAGCATGTGAGTGCAAATACATATATTTATCTTCAAAAATATAATACAGTTAATAAAACCCTTCTTTTTCGTAGCACACATGTTGTTTATCTTCGCTTTGTTTACAACCGGATCAACGATGGATATCGAGTCTGCGATCGCGGGTTAACCCGGGTGAGGATGACATGTTAATATAACAAACCGCCAAATAAAATATTAAATGAATAAAATACTAATATTAACAATAAAAATACACAACTTTTCACATCTTGTATTGATATTTCTGAAATGACCTCAAATGAGATGGTCCAATATCTTGATACTGTATAATGGATAAATAGATACATGTACAAGTTGCAGACTTGCCATAAAAATTAAAATTACTACATAATTATTGAAAGAAATTTTTCATATTGTTGCAAATTTATTGTTCAGTGTAACGTTATGTATGTTCTGCTTGCTTTATGGTGTTCGGTGGTGTTCTTGTCTGTTGAATATTCAGGACAGTTGGCAACAGTCGTCATTTTGCAGATCTAGTAATTTGTTGGACTGTCTTAAAAATTCTTTGAAATTCTGATATATTTTTATTATTTTAAGATTTAGTGTTCGGTGATTTAAGAAATCGTGTTTTATAATGTTTTTTTTTTTTGGGTGTTCTGTGGTGTTCGGCGGTGTTCGGCGGTAAAAAGACACACCCTTTGCTACGGTTGTTTCAGAGAGGACGATAAAAAGCCGGACAACGGACGGACGACAGATTTCGGACGTCAAGTGATAGCAATAGCACACACTGACCCTTTGAGTTAGGTGAGACAAAATATGCAAAAAGTAGAGACGAGATACTCAGAACATTTTTTTCAATAATTCATAGAAATGAACATCTGATTACAGATATTACAATGCGGTATATAAAGTATTTTTTGAGTTTAAATATAATGACAGGATGCATTTCTCTTGCAATTTCCCAATGCCATCGTTATTACATTTAAATACATAATGGTTTTCACTGCCAAACTCATGTCAATTGCATAGCTACATAAGCTTGTATCATCTGGTCAATATTTAGTCCCCCAACAGAACCAGGCCCCAAGCTGGGCATCGCCGACAATTGGTATGTTAAATGAGGTAGGCAGTACATTTGAAACGGGGAATTCCCAAGGACTAATAGGTTTGGGAAATGTACAAGGGATCCCAGACCCTACTTACACTGCTAGCGTGTCTGATTCAGTAAGCGCCCATCATTGCCGTCAATTTTGGCAGGACAGTACACAGACATCAGTATCCTCTTCAAGTCGGAACATGATTTGGCTTTAAATACTAAATAAGGGCTAAACTTGATCATCGTTGGGAGGCAGTTAACTGTAGTTCAGCACAACACAAACCATATCACGAACATTCATACATAGAAAAAAGGCCATGAGTCATTGAAATGTCTATGATTAAACCGGTCGTATCAAATGGATCAGGAACGGGATGTGTCAGGGTCGATGAAAAATATAGGCTAAACAAAGTCGCATCTCCTGAATGCTTTTGGACTGTTGTAGATATTGAACTTTGAGTTATTTATGTATCTACTCAGCCTTTCTTTGATAACTTAATCAATGAACAATGCACATAAATCCCGTAAGCGAGTAGAACCTAAAATGAATTACCTGGGGACATGTCACCAGCAGAATAATCAAAGTATTCGATTAAGGCAGGGTAGCCGGTCTGTTCGATTAACTCTCTTTCCTATACATTCCGAATCGGGCCATTTTTGTCGGCACCCAAAAAGAATGGAGATGACGACTGATTCATGATAAATAGGTTAATGGTTTTCCAAAAGTTCTGATCTGAACTGAAATGACAAAATGTGAGTTGCCGAAATGTCCACAAGCAGGAACTTAATTTACAGTAACTTCGGTAATTGTTGGTTATATAACACAAATAATTCTCTGAACGAATTTATAGATAGCATGTTTTGCTACTCTAGTATAGATTAATTGATTGATATGGCGTTTATCGTCACTTTCAGCAGTATTTCAGCTATTTCATGACGGTCAGTTTTAGTGGTGGAGGAAGCGGGAGTGCCCGGAGGGAACCACCAACCTAAGGCAGGTAACTGACATACCTTATCACTTACGATTGTAAGTCGAGTGCACCCTTTTTGTAATGTACAAAGTGGTTCGCGAACTCACACCGCAGAGGTGATAGACTACAGTGGTTGTATAGGTAGTAGAACTACCTTAACCACTCGGCCACCCAGGCCACATCTTGTATATGTCTTGCGCTATGAGTAAGAACCTTTAGGTAAAGGTGACCTTTTTGTCCCAGTAAAAGGGTTTTCGTTATGTTTGCCGGTCTCTGGACCGTCAAATGATGTAATTGAACTATACATGGATAGGGCCAGGGGTTAACACTTGGGGTAGGCATTAACTTTCTGTTACGGTACATCCGTGACATCTGGCCATCTGACAACGGAGTGACAGTGGTGACAGTGGTAGCCTAAAAGATATTACATTTCTTGAAATTTCTCCGGTTTTATGCATTGGGGTTCTGAGCTAAGGATGCTAACGTAGATAACCAGTCAAACGTTCACATAATCAACAAAAAAAATCATCCAAGTTCGAGAGAGATATAGCCGTTTTGAGACGACTCGTTTTGTTAATATTACAGCATAATATAGTTATTAAGGGCCAATATATCCTTCGTATGTTGATCAAATAGCTGATACATTTTCTTGTGATGATTTGCCATGATTCAGAAGCTGCTGTCCAGTGAGAAGTCCCAGAGCTTTACCAACAGAAAAAAGCTCCTTGCTTGTTTATTAATTTAATGGCAGAGAAAACCGATAAAAATTGCACGACAGTATACCAATCAGTAAATAGTTTTCTTATTTTTTTTCAATTTATCTACCACATGGTCTGCCCGCTTAATGACATAATTTATATTTCGTCGTCAAACTTGTGCAGCAGGTTCGTTTGGACTTACTTATCAGGACTTAATAATTATCACTCACCCAACGTTTGGACTTACTTATCAGGGCTTAATAATTACTAGTATCACTCTCAAGTAGACAACACCAAATCGTTCCGCATATGTAAAATGCCTAAACGCCTAAAACGTCATAGATTCCCTACGAGGGATACTCGTCTTCCTATCTATTTCAACTTGCATCTAAGCTGATAAATTCACGCACTCCCTTCAGTTCGCAGTTCAACGGACGAATATGCCATTCTCTCGCCGGCCGTCAACCCTCTGTTTTTTTTCAACATACTGCGTAAGGATAAGTCAAATTACTTTCGACAGTAAGAACCAGATCGAAAATCGTGTCATTCAAACAACGGACATTTTTTTTAAAAAACCTCCAACATAAATTACGGATGACCCATGTACGGAATCCGCTAACAATTTTCTGCATTATTACAAAAGACCCTATCATTTTCAGAACTAAAGAGGCATTTTCGGCCCGCTCTTTTTTTTTCGAATAGGAGACGCCTATAATATAAAACGTTAGGGCAGTTGGACATTTGATGCTTAAACACTTTTCGCTGCCTTCCTGCGAGTTCCTGAATCGGTACCCATTTGGAACAGGGGTTGGACCTATGTGAGTTGCATGTACTGTAGTAAATTAACCATTTAATATTTGTTTGTATGATGTTTGTGTCCCTTTGATTTCTTTAAATTCCATAGAGGATTGTAGCTTTCGATGCAGTGCCAGAGAAGCCTAGAATTTCTAAAGAACTCTTAGTATAATAGATATGGGTGATATTCTGGAATCTTCTTAATGCCATTTCGTGTCCACGCAAATTCTACTGTGGCCATATTCTGCCATTTTTTATGTTTGTTAGTTGTATCGGTAGGCTAGAATTATTTGTACATACTGCATACAGAGCAACAATCATGAAACAAAAAAAAATATTTGAACTGTGTCCACACTTGTTTTATAAGAAAAAAAGTATTTTTGTCAAAGGTTTGTATTGTTCTGTATGCTGATGTCGAGTTTAATTACAAATTTCCCAGTTAGTTTGATATCAATAAACTTAATGTACACTTCAGAGAGAATAGGAAGGATTTCTTGCCATTATTCCAACAACAAATCTTGAACCCACGGCAAAACGAGCAGCTAAAATCCCAAAAGTAAATTGGAAGAAGAGTATATTTAGGATGTAAGCCTAATCAAAATAAGCCGGAATAACAACAAATATTTCAAAGGACATGAAAATGTTATATTGAAATAATTTATTTGTTGCGTCTTCCAAAAATAATTTATATATTAGAGAAAGGACTATAAGACTGTGCACGTTCCACGACTTACATGTATTTACATTTTTTTTTCTAACTGAACCGAACATGAATACAATACTTTCGCCGGGAAAGGCAGATTAAGTTGAATAAAGCGTTTTAAATTCCAAAGATAACAACAACAAAATAAGTTCTGTCTTATTTTAAAAATAATTTTTACTTTGCTGTTGAAATATAGTTTTTCGGACATACAAAATATACAAGAAAAAAGTAGAGTCTGTAAGCAACAACAGACCGAGGATTGAACTCTACAAAGCACATCAGCATTCAGTTCAATTTATCTTGGCTACGCCTGAACCTTATCTCAAGTGTAAAAAAACACACCAAGTTTTCAGCTACTGTATTATCAGGCTATTAATTTTAAAATTTTCAGGTTGAGTGAGAAATGGAACTTTCGTGTAATAAGTATTATTAAGTATAAATTTAAACTTGGACATTTGGAAAAAAAATCATTTTTTATTTACCTAAAAAAGATAATTTTCAATAACTCTTTTTCATTTCGATAAATCTTTTCGATTTTTATCAAATTCTAAGGGTTTAAATGTATAACCGATTTTAAATATTACAATGTTAGTTTGTACATAGATGTATGTTTGTACAAATATACTTAAAGCCTGGAGAGACAAGGTGCTAATTATTACCTATTACTGCATAGTACTAATTTGTAAAAAGAATACCATCTAAGGACATTGTGTTAATTGAACTATCTCCCACTCACCATAAGTGGTATAATTTACGCCTTATGAAATCATCAGTTTCTTTTGGGCATATTGAGAGACAAAGACAAACATGACTGCTTTGTTCACGCGTTTTGTTTCATTTTACTAATACAAGTACCATTGTTTTACTTGTTTAATTCGATATGGATGTGGATAATTCCGGACATACGAGATGTCAATTTTTTTGATTGATTGATTGATTGATTGAATATTGTTTAACGTCTACTCAGCAATATTTCAGCTATATCAAGACGAGAACAAGTTTGTTGATAAATAATCACTTTGGGGTATGGAAATGGCCATGGGACGGGAAATTCTGACTGCCACTGGAAAAGTAGGGTGAAATCGTCAAGGGCGGGGAATTTAGCCTTGTAGCCGATCACCTACGGACCACCCCAAAAAGAGCTTGCTACAAGGGTTCTTTAACGTGCAGGAAGCGTGACATTTCTTCCAACACGTGGACCTGAGTTTACATCCCATCCGAAAGATGGGTTGTGTATTTATTAATCCCGCACAACCACGGAATGGGTCCTATTTCTATATCCCGGGACCCTCGGGGTCAGCCTCCGTTTAGGAGGGGTCACACCCCGCAAGCCGGAGATACTGGGTCCTATTTCTATATCCCGGGGTTCCCTCGGGGTCCTCTGTTAGGATGGCTCATACTCCAAGCTCAGAGGATGCTGCGGGCCTATTCTTCAGCCGGGACCGCGCACGGCGGCAATTTTTTTGAGGAGGTGAAACATTGGGAAAGCTAGGGTAAATCCTATTGGAAAGTCTGGAGAATAAAATCTGATTCTAGAAAAAAAAATCGATATTAATGTTATGACTAATCCCCTAGCCATTATTTATCTGAATCTACCTGAATTACAAGGAAAGAAATAAATATTGTATGTATGTATGTCTTCTATAATTGACGTAGCATTACGATATTCATTCACAAGTGATGTAGCACCCTTCGAAAATTGGGATTCCAGAAATGGGAGATTCTGGCTATTTTCCGCTTTATTTTTGATAATCATGCCTAACAGTTGCACGAAATTGTTTTCTTTTCAGAAAATATGAACCCCTTCTAGATCCCCCTTTTCATTTCATTTTTGTTTCAGTAATAAAAATAACTCTGAATTTAGGCCTATATATTCAAGAATAAGTGTACATTTTTTTTTCATAAGAGTCACAGCACGTGCAAAGTGCATGTACCAGGCAGTATTTCTTCTAAAGGAACATGAATTTGATGTGAAAAAGTCACCCCCCCCCCAAAAAAAACATGAAAAACGAAAGAAAAGTACTCGATGTAAAATAAAAAGAAAAAAACTATGCAAAAACATAGTAAGAAACACACACATAGCACAAAATAATAATAAATTGTTTAGTTTAAAACAAATTTATCTGAAAAAAAAATGGCATGCGTTTTCTCATGAAAGAAAGTACACATAACAAAACACATGTCCCACTAATATTATAGATTCGATTATATGTCAACAATATTACGCTGAAAACACATGAAAACGTATGACGTATTCCGTCAGCATATATGAGCTGAAAAATTTGCCGTATTGCAGCGTTTACAAGTTTTGCGAGAATAACTATTATACAGTGAAGCGTATTCAACGTTTTCGGAATAAAGTGGATTCACTGCGGATACATTGTGTATTCTTGCGTATTTTTTCTGTTTCTTATACGCATGTTTATGCAACTACGTATTCACGGCGCATTCGAGATGTTCGAATATCACATGTATACGCAGCAAAGTAACCACAGTATTTCAAAATGTTACGTTTACGCATGAAATACGCATGGGTGTGATAAATGGATACAAGCAGTTACGCCCTGTGCGCGCTGGCGGCCATGTTTGTTATCGGATCGGAACGAAATCAGCAATCTTTGTAAAGGACCTTTAGTACATCATTCCTGTAAAGTTTGGTTGAATATTTTCTTCAGTGGTTTCAGAGGAGAAGATGAAAATGTGAAAAGTTAACTGACGACGGACGCCATGTGATGGCAAAAGCTCACACTGACCCAGCTAAAAAACATAAATTTTAAGATAACCTTAACTGTATATGTCAATTCATTGCGGCTAGTTTGTTTATTTTATCTTTTTTACTTAACATCGAATTAAATCACTGAGAATGTGACATGCGGAGCGGGACATATTTATCTTTACGAAACACATAATGCCTAATCGCTGTTTATCGAATTTCACAATATCAGTGTTTTGATTAAGGATGTTCTGTTTTTTCCGTGATTATTGGCTGGCAACTGTCTTTGTTTTTCTGTACACTAGTTTTTGTCATGTCTCTGGATTTTGATTAATTTAATTAGCACAACCTTTGTTCCATCGGTATTCTTCTGTAGTTGTTCCATATGTAGAAATAAAATGATTCGATATGTAAAAAGAATATTAATACGTGGTTTTTTGCAAAGGTTTTATCTACTCTTTTGATAGAAAAGTGTTTTGAAAATAAAAAGAAAGAATATAATGAAGTAAATATATATAAGACAAAACCCCTACGAATAAGTTGTGAGAATGAGCACAGCTTTTTCTTTTGTACATCATCTTGAAGTCATCATGAGGCCTATAGCAATTAACAAACACTCAAAATGTGCATTGGTGTCACGCTTTACAAAGTTATAAAAAAAGCTCTTTATTATAGTTTTCGTGTGTTATTTCATTACAAATTTATAGGAATCTAAGGTAGAATCTAAAGGGAGTTGTTAACTGTATATGTTATGAAAAGAAACAACTGTTGTATTGTCGTATCTCTCTATTATAAGTACAAATCATGACAACGAAAACGTGCATGAGAGAGATTTATCAAATGTTGTCTAGTTGCCCTTACCTTGGCAGCCTGGATGGCACTGATCTTCAGTCTGAAAAATGTTTGAATATGAAAATATAAACACTGGATGCAAATGACTTTCTACTTCTTTAATATTTACATCTAATTAAGATGTAATCTTCTCTATCGTAATAATGAGTTAGAATGCATTCAACAAAACTACATGTTTCAAAATAAATCAAGTATAGTGCCCGTTTTTATGATCCAAAAATAATAATAAAAATTACAGGGCAAGCTAAACAATTAGTATTAACAGAAAAAACAAAAAAAAAAAAGAATTTCTGTCTCGTCAAACTTATTGTTTCATGTTTGATTTATTTTCCATACATCTGTAAATACGCCATAAATAGTGTTTGGCATTATACTTAGTTGTTCATTTATATAAATCAATGAAACTGTTTTCATATTTGATGTGTAAAAAAATAAAACTCTTCTTATTAATGGTATCAAACTAGGAATGATAATACTCATTGATATATAGGGAATAATACATGGCAAAATCCGTATCATGCCGTATTATCCCGAGTTACCAATATCAGCACGAGGGCCTCTGGCCCGAGGGCTGATATTGGTCGAGAGATGATACGGCATGTGATACGGATTTTGCCATGTATTATACAGTTTATCATATATTTAAACAGAGGACTACTAATCCGAAATATACTGTCAAAAATTGAAATCGGTAAGAGAAAATACATGTATTTTTTTAAGAGGAAAATTTCAAAATGGGCGGAAAGGTCTAGAAGTTTTTGACTAAATCTAACATGTAAAGCAAAAAAAGTTTGCTAGATTTTTTAAACCGAACATCACACAACAAAACAATTTCACCCCACACAAATCTTTGTTACCCTCCTCCCCAAAAAAAATTTTTGCCCCCCCAAAAGAATTGCCCCCCCCCAAACTTTTTTTTAACCCCGAAAATTTTTTTAATAAAAAAAAAGAAAAATTGAAAAAAAAATTGAAAAAATGGTATGTGATAAAGGGTATGCGATAAAGGTTAAGCCATGCGATAAAGGGTATGACGTCATAGTGTGAATACGGAATGAACGTCATGCACTGTATCACATATTCAAAACGTCTGTATTAATTACTAAATATATGATAAAGTAGTATAACGCATGGTTGGGAAAAAATAGAATGGAAACTATTTGCAATTCTGTACGATCAGAATCGTGTATCCTTTCATACCCACATACATTATTTAATTTTCCGTACTTGTGATTGTGGCATGTAATTGTAATTTCCATCCATTGTAGATGTTTCCTGTTATCCACTTTTTTTTTACATTTGGTATATATACCGGTCTGTAAACCAAATGTACTTTTAGATTTAGGAATCAAATTACATACATACCCTGTCTGTGTACCAAATGATTAATTCCGAACGCGGTGTGGTTAGTCCATGATCTCTACATTCATATGCTTGTCCCATTTTCAAAGCCTCTCCTGGATTTACAAGGCAACATCTTGATCTTAATTTTAAGTCGAATGGGACAGATCTTTGTGGCATCATATTTTCGTTCAAAGAAAATGAGTACACCTCTGAAATTCGAAGCATATTTTCTTCTAGGATTTCCCTAACACTGGATGCTATATCCCTAATAATCAATTCTTTTTTTCGCTCGTGGATAATATAAACTGTAATAACATTTTGTTGTACTTGAATGGCCAGATCATGTTTTCTGTCAACCTTTACAACTAAGAAGTCGGAGAACATCAATTCTCTTTTCTTATGCAGACGCACGTTCCAAATACTTAATATGCTAGCCATAAGTCGTTTGGGTAAGGCGGTGGGAACAACAAATCCTCTAAATTCAAATACAAAACCCAACAACTTGCCGAATGGAAGAAGATCCCTAACTAAAGATGGTTTAGGATTTACTGTCACCATGCATGGCACAACAAACTCGTCTGTCTCCATCCGTTTGCCAGATTCTGTATCATACCGCTTCATCTCAGCCAGGACGTCATAATATACGAGTAATTTGCGGAAGTAATCCTTGTAAAGTTGCATTTGACTGATTTGTGGGGAGGTCATGATACTTTCAAAGCTTGATTTCAATATACCTACCTCTCCAGCCTATGGAGTGTACATTTCACAGTTGATTCGTTACTGTCGAGCTTGTAGTTTGTACAGTGATTTTTTGAACAGAGCAAAAACACTGTCCCAAAAGCTGCTTAGTCAGGGATTTGTTCAACCTTTGTTAATTTCATCCCTCAAGAAATTCTATGGCCGTCACCATAGCATCATTGAAAGATATGACGTGTCAGTATCCCAAATGAAAGTGGACATTTTCAGCTAGATTCACGTCTTCCCGGATTTGACTACCGACTTTGACATTTTCCCGGATTGAATCACTCACAGTGTGACGGGTGCTGTTAACAGAGCAGGACATGCTTACCCTTCCGGAGCACCTGATGTCAATCTCAGTTTCACTGGAGTTCACACTGTGAGTGCCTTTGTTCTGAATGTTGTGGTTTCTGGTTCTGTGCTTTGTGTCTGTCTGGCGTCATTGTTTTTGTGTCTAACGTCATTGTTTTCTGTGTTCTCGTTTTTGCCCTGTCTTTGGACTTCGATTTTTGTGAATATCTCCCCTTTGTTCCTTCGGTATTCTACTGCCGTTGTTTCAGAAGACGTCCTTTTGATAGTTCAGGGGCCCTAGGAGCAGCTGTCACAATAGCTTTCAGTACATCTACCATACAAATTGGGTTTATGATCACGTGGTTTCTTAGTTCTGGTGTGTCCAAATAGGTAAGTTTTCCATTCATGTATTGGATGTGGAGGAACATTTCCAGCTGTTCTGTAGTAAGTGCCTCAAATCCAGTTTGTTCATTTATTTCCCCCACGTCTTTACGGCTCATAACGCCCTTGCCATCTTCAACTAAAGATGCCATCATCATTTCTAAAATGAGGAATTGCTTTGGAACGGGTTGTCCCCAATGAGGATTTTCAGCAATAAGATTTGCTATACAGTCTCTCAAATATCCTATTTCAGGATCTTTCTTATCCAAGGCATTGACAAAAAATAATTCGTCCAAAAAGAGATGAGACATTGTTTCATCATCGGGTATGATTTTTTTAATTGTAGCCATCAGGAGTTCCTTCCTTTCATCCAATTCATCCTAAAATAAATGAAACAAGAAATACATTGACAATGACGTGATAAAGATGCCTAAAATTTTTGATCGACAACATTTTTGTTGAATATGGAGGCCTCGTTTTTGAACAGACAGTAGAGATTCCTATAAAAAACAAATTGTCCTTTATTCATATGAAGCAAAGTTTTTACAAGGGATAATACAACAGAAAAAAAACAACTAGGCAAGACTTTTATTTTCAGCTTCCGATATAAAGACGATGTACTTTCTCTTAATAACCTAAGATTCAAAGAACATTTACATCGGATCTACCCTAACTTGAAATTAAAGAGACAACCGATACACCAAATTTTGCTTCATACCTCGATCTTTTGCTATGCATTGACGAACATAGACGTCTGAAATCTATGTTATATGACAAAAGTGATGATTTTGACTTCCCAATTGTGAACTTTCCCTTGCTCAGCAGCAATGTACCTACTTCCCCAGCATATGGAGTATATATTTCACAATTAATTCGTTACTGTAAAGCTTGTAGTTCGTACAGCGACTTTGGGGAAAGAGCAACAGCACTGTAACAAAAACTGCTCAGTTATGTTCAGCCGTTGTTATTGTCGTTTCTTCGAAAATTCTATGGCCGTCGTCACGACATCATAGATAGATATGAAATGTTGATGTCGCAAATAAAAACGGACATTTTCAGCTAGATTCACGTCTTTTCAGGGCCAATGAAATCTAAAAATTTGAAAGACCATAAACTCAGATATGCTTTAAAACTGATAGAGAACAAATAATCAAATATGATCTAAATGGAATGTCTGAATCATTAATGACAGATCTTTTCATGACGGAAATACTTCTGAGATACCATATAACGTAATGAAAAATACAAAAATACCAAAGTTGCAGAATTAACAGTAAAATGTTGTTATTCTGTACACGTGTTCAAGAAGTAACCTCTCATCAGCAGCATTAGAATCAAATAATATGGAAAACCATAACCCAAAAAAAGTCAGAAAGAAGAACTCATTACAAAAAATACCGAAATAGGAAGCCAAATCCAGTACTAAGAACTTATACACAGTGCCATACACGAAATGAAGCCGTAGAATTTTAAGAACCACATCGGTGCGAATAAAATTAAGATTGAAGTTTTTAAAACAACGGCAGTAAAATACCGAAGGAAGAAAGTAGTAGTAGTTACAAAAGACATGACCAAAGCGAAAAATAGAAAACAATGACGTTTGACAGCTATAAAACACAAACATAAAATCACAACATTCAAAACCAAGGAGGTCACAGTTCAAACTCCCATTAAACTGAGAATGAAATCAGGTACTCCAGAAAGGTAAGCATGTCCAACTATGTGGAAAGTACCCGTCATTCCGCGATTCAATCTAGCAAATGATAATAGGATTTGTAATTTCGTTTGTTTTTGAAACTTTTTAGTACACCAATAGGACTATGAACTTGTATTTTAACGGGAAATTTTACGATACATGTGTAGGCAATTATCGTCATATTTTTTTAGGTGACTTTTAGACAACTGTAGGTTCAGCAAATGACAGTTTCTAACCTTGAATATTCATTACGAAGTCAAATTAATCATAATTTGATAATTATCAATATACAGATAATTTATATTTATATTAAAGACATACCAATCAAGGGTTGCAGAAAAGGTTATATTCAATTATCGTATATCGGGTTATTTTGGTGGATGGATACTCTGGTGGTTTTCCTGTTTGATAAGCAAATTCTATTTTGGCGTTTTTTATTTTGGTGGTTTTCAAATTTTTCACTGCACAGAATACAGTATTTTTGTAAAAGTCGGTAGGGACGATAGGTCGAATTGTTTTTTTTTTTTTTTTTTTTTTTTTTTTTTTTGGGGGGGGGGTAAAAAAAATGTTTCTGTTCTTAGATAGGTCGAAGGATGATGGACGGTCACCAAGCGTACCGGTACATCGTCTGCATTGGAAAATTTGGTCGTTTTTATTTTGGCGATTTTAGCTTGCACGCATATAGCCAAAATAACCATCGCGCCAAAAATACCCGATATACGGTAATTTCATCTCTCTCTCTCTAATACAACACATTCTTATTCAAAAACAAAAAAAAAGGTGTTTCCGATAAATTTCATCCAGTGAAAAAGTTAATCAGAATATTTCATTGATTAGTATTCTGTAATAAGTACATGGGCATCTAGAAACTTACAGCATTGATCATGTCTTTGTGTGTTGCTACAAACAGGATTTTGGGATATCCTTTGTTCGTATGGCAACAGTAAGTTAAGATGGACGATATCCATAGACGTATGTTGTCTGAAATCAAAATATAGAAGATTGTAAAATCTGGAGTTTAAATGAAAGATATTAAAGATACTCTAGTCTGTTGCTATGTAAGTTTTGTTCAGGAACATTAATTTTTCTGTAAAGTCGAAATTGAAAAATATTTACATAACAAAGTTCATTACTCGGTTTTACTTCAAGGTGAAGAACAGCAACTACAGAAACTGAATTCACCGAAACTTCGGTATTTTGCTATTTAAGGTAGATAGACACTGATGCGCTGCGCAATACAATCGCGCATTAGAAAAATACAAAGTCGAATACGGGTTTGGTTTGATTTCCTTGCCGGAACAGTCCTTTGACAGGTTTTCCTTTGTGACGTCATAATTGACTGACTAATATGAAACGTCATATTTAGACCATTTTGCCGCGAATTAACTCCCTTTTCCCGTAAATAATATTTATTACGGAAACTTTGTAAAATATCTCCGTTAAAAGCATGGTGACATATACATTTTTTCGTCGTAACCAAGAGATCATATCATAAACTATTTATTTATAAAAACATAAAATATTCTCATGGACAAAAGGTTCATTTTTATTAAGCTGAAAATTGCCTTTCCATATTTTTCCCGTGCATTCTATGTAAAAACAGGCGAAAAAATGGCCAAAAGTGAGCAAACTTTGACAACAGTTCTAGAAAAATCAAGCATGGTGACCCATACTTTTTATTACATATTTCAGATTAGTAAGATTAGTTCTTCAATTGAGCTGACTATTAACAAAATCTCATGGAGATGAACATTAGTATCTATCTACCTTAAAGCGTTGTTTTATTGCTTGGTTAGACCATGTATCTATAGGGACTTTGTTTCATGAGCATTTACGGTGATATGCTACAAGACTTATTTCCCAACCCTTTTCAATTTTACCCTTCCTTTCCATTGGCAGTCATTTCCTGTCCCATGACCCTTTTCATTATAATTTAATGACAAGTTTGTTCTCGTCTTGATATAGCTTAAATATTACTGAGCAGACGTTAAACGACATTCAATCAATCAATCAATCATGAGCAACTACTCCATGTTATTTAATTTTTTCTTACCAAGAATTGATCGTTTGACTTCCTTCCCTGGTAGGCTGGAATTGATTGACATCAAATCATCTAAGTCCCTGCTTCCATCAAATGTTATTAAGTATATACCATTAGGAGTAATAAAGGTCTGATGGGTCGCTAGGTAAACGATTTGCCCCGCAAAGTCCAAAATAGGGATTGGCACAAATTTCAAATCAAAAATATTCTCTGATGATTGTTCTAGTATTTGTATTTTTTGATGAAGCCTTTCAAGAAGATCTGTAGACGACGATGAAGTGACACTCGATACAGCTTCTTCTTTTTGTAAATAAGAGGAATCACGTGGTACTTTTTTTTCTCTATATAAACCAAATTGGTTTGACTGTCTTATACATGCAAAGGCTTTCTGATAAATAGCTTTTGGAAAGTTGTGTTGACCTTCAAATATATAGAGAAATAATAATCAATTTAAGCAAAACCCCAAAAACCTCATGAGAAGAATCAATTTCCTCAAAATGTTTTATGGTCGTCATCACGAATTGACTGATCGTTACAATGTGGCTGTATCACATATGGACATATTTCAATAGACCCCGAGATATTACTGGATTGACACTTACCGACTTTGACATTACACCGGACTTTTCACTCGCAGTGTGACGGGTGTCACATGTGAAGCAGGTCATGCTACCTGATGACACCCCTTGTTTTAAGGGGTTCACACTGTTAGTGCCTTATTTTTTGTGGCGTTTGTTTTATGTACTGTTTGTTACGTCTTCGTCATTTACGTTCTCTGTCTGTATGTAATACTTATATTGCCATGCATTCTGGCTATACAATTTTTGGCTCTTTCTTCGGTATTCATTTGGAAATTTACTGAACAATCTGTAATAAAACAAACTTTGCCACTAATTGTATGATTTGTCAAGACACTTGTATTGTTTGGTTATTGTTAGAAGCCTTATTGATCTTACGATATCTCAAGATTACTTTCTAAAGTTAGCTTTATTTCAAACTAAAAACTATTAAATAAAATATAATGCCAGATTATCTACCTTTCAGACAGTTCATCACAATTTCGTATCACAGGTATATTACACTATTAGACTTTATCATTATCTAAATACGGTTTTTTTTGTCTGAATATCTTCAGCATTTACCATTGACCGGTTAAAGAAATTATGAGATCACGGTGTAAATAGTCATCAGGTTAGTTCTATCTATTCTAAACTATCTTTTATCTCAAAACGCAAAAGATATGTATTTTGTCGTCTGAATGCGAGTCCTCTCTGAAAAAAAATTATTTTTAAGACAATAAGTTACAGAGATCGGCTACTTTTCACCAAGATATATTCTATCTTTTGACATTTTTACATTTTCTATGTCACAATATTTACACCGCATATTTATCCGCATCGCACACAAAACATAAATTTGTCGTGTATACAATAGAAGAGAACGTTTTGATTGCTCGTTCTTATAAAACATGGTTCGTTATTGTTGCATTTATGTCGAGAAGCTTATAAACATAACATGTCTTAAAATAAATCGCAATATGATACCTGATTTTGATTTAACAAACGTTTCCTTCTTAACGTCAAAAAGAAGCTTTGAAAAATGCACATCTATCCCATCTGTACTGCTTCGTTGATTTGGTATAGTGCCATCAATTAAGTTTGTAACCAAGGTAGTTTTTCCAGCCTCGTATTCTCCAACAACGGCTATTCGCCCATCAAAGGACGGGATACAATCTTTTTCTAACAATTGGTTTATTTCGTATCTTTTTATACCATATATCGAAGCTTAATATCAAACAAAATACAAGTTTAAATTTAGTTAATTGTAAACCAACATATGCCTTAATACCGAAGTTACTGTAAATTTAAATTCTGCATATGCGCATTTCGACAACTTATGTCTCTTCAGTGCAGATAAAATCAAAACGTTTGGAAGACCATCAATTCAAAGATGCTTAAAAACTGATAGAGAATAAAAACCAATATGATCTAATTGTAAAGCCAAATCAGCTGAGGACAGAGCTTTGCATGAGGGAGATACTCCGTAGTTTTCAACAAATTTTACAGAATTGTGATATTATAAGGTTCCAAATAGAATTTTTTAGATTTTAGTTTTATTTCATATTTTTATTTTGTTGTTCTCCATGCACGACAGCTATACAAACCTTCTTATTCTGTCTAATTTATCTACCACAAACCCTTGAGTAGCAAATGAGTTGGGAGATGAAAACTCCACACGTAAGACTTAAAAAAGTTAGATAATCCGTGCTAGATATAGTTTCATTGAGACCCCTATGATACAATGGAAACAGACGCATTTTCTAACCGCCATGATGTTGATGTTTACATTTTCTGCTAATAGTAACTATATCATTTGCGAATAATATCAAAAGACTCAATGATTTTTCTAGCGCTGGTCACTTTCGTATTTTACGAAACAGTGTTAAGAACAACGAAAGTTTTGTGAACCAGTTTAAATCTTGATCTTGCAGTTTTCTTCTTAAATATTAAGAAACTTTATTCAGTATCATAATTAAGACATGTTTACAAACACAAGCAAATTAATGAATTACAAAGGTGATGTAATTACACTTTAATCGCTTATCCGATAATTTTACAGGTAATTATCCATACTGTAGTTGTCAAATCACAATCAGATACAACCATCAATTATAATTTCATTACCAGGACATACAGGAAGCACGCAATGATAATATTTTGTATTTTTTTTAGATTTAATAGAATTTTACCGGCTAGTACTTTCTTTTTCTAATCATTACATTCCAATCGGCCTTGCGCTTGTATAAAACGATTACATGTTGCAAATAAATTACTCTATATCTATAACCACTATAAGATAAGTTTGTCGAAGTTTTTCCTAAGAATTCTGTGAGTGTTTAAAGCAGTCTTTCCCACTTATTTTGATTGAAATACTTGTACATAGTCGTTACCGACTTTTGTTCAAAATGATAACTGCTAAGTGACGTCCTCTAAACTTTCATTTAGTCAGAAGAGAATATCAACTAAGTTTTCCCTTAGAACGGAACCTTTGATTATTAAACCCGACATTTAAACATACAGAACTACTAGAATAAGACGAATGCTGGAAATAAATTTTACTTGAATTCACAGAACACAAAAAAGAACATCAAGGAAAGGGGAAGATATACATGTACTTCTTGCGACCTGCACAAAATGACCAAACTTGGATAGAAACAATCACTTTATATTACCAATTAATTTTAGTTATGTGTTTTCTTTATCAAAAGTAGCTATTCAAATGTAAATTAATAACTAACAGGGGCTCTTTACCAGTGTATAATAAAATTCCAAAAGTAGCAATATTTGAGATCTTCCAATAAATACATGTATATATTTTGTACTGTTGTTAATACGTCTTCATCTTCAAAATATCGAGCTTTAAAGAATGACTGTCACTCTCCGTAAAAGTGACTTAAGGGGGTCGCTACTCTATTTGAAAATAAATAGGATTTCGCATAAATGTGATTTTTTGTTAGAAAATTAAAAAAGAAGTAATTTAAGTGAAAAAAAATTGATAGGTTGATGATCTCGTTTTTGAGATTTAAGTGATTGAAAATTTGGCGGGAAACTGAATTCCTCTGATTTTTCATAGGATAAACATTAGCAAAGTTTGACCAAGAATGGAAGTGACAGAATAAATAAAATTTAATGAAATTCTTACAGAATGCTCCTAAAGATGTAAAAAATGAAATTATGGGAAAAAATAAGGGGGTCCATGGGCAAAAAATTATAATGCTTTTAAATGGATAAAACCAGAGAATTCCGAAAATCTGACAGAAATCCCAAAACATGAGGAGCGAACCTCCTTAAGCTTCCAAAATTTTATAATAAACACTCCAGGACGCATCTTTGTTTCCGAATAGTAACCGTCTAAAGCTAGATACATCATATTGATACTTATTTCATGTAAATATTTCAGTCAGATTTAGAATGTTGATATAAATTTATGTCATCAATATTGGATGCTTAAATGGTTATTTCTACTTACGCTGAATAAAAGTGTCATCTTGGCTGAATGGTGTAATTCTGACTTTTTTACCTGTATAAGTTCAATGCCACATTTATTATAATTAAAAAAAATACATAACATACATGCAAACGTATGTAATAAATGCACCGTCCTGTTAATGTTTCATTTGTTTGAATTCTTTGCGACTATTCTCTTAAATTCATTCAATTTAAGAAGTGATGCATGTTTTTCTTTATTTGTTGTACAGTAGTTTTTTAGTATCGGATATTTCTACGCATCATGTGTATAAGTATGCCATGTGCCTGTCCGTTAAGTCGGGTAATTAAGGATCAAATGATGACAGGAAATATTGCTTTATTTCGTTATTTGTGACCTGCTTGTATAATAGAAATTGAAAATGATTACTGAAATAATCGTTTACTCCTCACTTTATTACTTACTGCAGTCAAAGATGGCCTAAAGATATATAGTGATAAAGTTTACTCAACTGGAGTGAATCAGATGTGGATTCTCAAAGACTCAAAAGGCTTATTAGATTATCTATCTTCAATGAACTCAACCACTGCAACAGTGTCAAAACATTTGATTTTTCTACTCTTCCACACGGTAAACTAAAGTCAGTTCTCCGGGATTTAATACATCAGTCTTTCTGTACTAAAAAGGGTGAAAGAAGATATTCATATTTATTGATAGGTAAAGATGGGGTCTATTTTGTTAAACATCACACTGATTCACAAAAAAAGTATACAAAGGAGAATGTCATTGCAATGCTGGAATTATTGATTGATAACGTATTTGTAGAATTTTGAGGACAAGTTTTCCAGCAGACAATAGGGATACCTATGGGGACTAATTGTGTGCCACTTTTAGCAGATTTGTTTTTTTTATTCGTATGAAGCCAGGTTCATGCAAGGGCTAGTTCAGAAAAAGACAATAAGCTAGCCAAATCCTTAAATTTCAGTTTCCGTTATATAGATGATGTTCTTCATTGAACAATCCTCAATTTAAGGATAACCTTCATCTTATATACCCAAAATGAACTCGAAATTAAAGAGACAACTGATACACCATCATCAGCATCATACCTGGACCTTTACCTCTACATTGATAACTCTGGACGTCTGAAAACAAAACTTTACGACAAGAGTGATGATTTCGACTTTCCAATAGTGAACTTCCCGTTTTTGAGCAGTCATATTTCCACTTCTCCGACATATGGCGTGAACATTTCACAATTCATTCGCTATTGCCGTGCCTGTAGTTTCTACAGCGATTTTGTCAACAAAGCGAAATTACTGTCTCAAAAACTTATACATCAAGGGTATATTCAGTCACTGTTGCAATTGTCACGACAAAAGTTTTACGGTCGTCACCACGATTTGAGAGACCATTACAATGTTTCTGTTTCACAAATAAGAACAGATATTTTTTTGTAGATCCAAAGTTTGTTACCGGACTGACTAACACCGACTGTAACAAAACTTGACTTTTCAATGGCAGTGAACCCCGAGAGAACCCCGGGATATAGAAATAGGACCTAGTATCTCCGGCTTGCGGGGTATGACCCCCTCCTAAACGGGGCTGACCCCGAGGGAACCCCGGGATAAAGAAATAGGACCAATTCCGTGGTTGTGCGGGATGAATAAATACACAACCCATCTATCGGATGGGATGTAAACTCAGGTCCACGTGTTGGAAGAAATGCCAGACTTCCTGCACGATAAAGAACCCTTGTAACAAGCTCTTTTTTGAGTGGTCCGTAGGTGATCGGCTACAAGGCTAAATTCTCCGTCCCTTTCGATTTAACCCTACTTTTCCAGTGGCAGTCAAAATTTCCCGTCCCGTGACCCTTTCCATACCCCAAAGTGATTATTTATTAACAAATTTGTTCTCGTCTTGATATAGCTGAAATATTGCTCAGTAGACGTTAAACAATATTCAATCAATCAATCACTGACAGTGTGACGGGTGCCACGGTCGGAGCTTTTCATGCTTACCTTTCCAGAGCACCTTATGATACCTCAGTTTTATAGGGGTTAACATTGCTAGTGCTTTAATTAGTTGTGTGGTATTCTTGTTCATTTTTGTTTATTTGTGTTGTCTTTGTCATACCGTCTCAATTCATGTTGCTGTGAATTGCCGTGATTTTGTATTTATGATTTTAGAATTTTTCATTTTCACGTTCTTGCTTCGGTATTCGTTTGCCAATGTATTATGAATTATTTTAGCTCCACATATATCTTACTGCATGTATTAGCCAAAAACGTAACTTTTTCGACTATAAAAGCAATGTGTGCATTACAAAAATATGTCTCCTCCCTACTACTGGATTTGAATTTAAAACTCTGTTATATTTTAGATTTGCAACAAAAAAGAGATAATACTACTTAAGATTTTTTAAGATTAATAATGTCGAACGATACAATGCTATTTTTCTTGTTCAATGTGAAGAAAATTAACAATTATTTTGTCTCTTGTTTTTTTTTACAATTCATTCATTCATTCTGATGCTGGAAGTTTCACTCTATAACAAAGACTGGATTGTATTTACAGTATATTCCAAGATTGTCCCTCCTACAAACAAACCCTGCAGTTGTATTTTTGGCAGGGCGCAGTTGAGCTTAAATATACAAAGCGACCATAATTTGTATAAGAACCACTGCTGTTTTTAATTAATGTATTGCACCTTAATATCTAGAATATATGAGTTTGTTTGGTTGTTCTTTGAGAACTATTTAGATTTAAAATCATATAGACATTTCAAACATATTGACCAGTTTGTTTGCTACAAATACACTTGATGTGAAGATGTGAAGATCACGAGTCTTGTACTTCCGTACTATAAAAATGTAATCAAACATGTTTTTCAAATGTCTTTTGGCTCTAACGCAATTGTCCCTAGAAGTCCCAATGCCAATTATTTTTTTAACATCCGTTATTCTTATATTCCTCAACACAATTTTCAAATATGTTGCAAGTCACATCCTGCTAAATATATAAAATTTGTTCTAATGAACTAAACAATAGCTATTCGACTGTGCGTCTAAGACAGCAAAACATACTCCTCAATACATTCTCGGGCTGGATATGTCTATTATGAAAAAAAAACAAACAAAAAAAAAGCGACATTTATGATGAGCATTATTCATATATGTGCAATGCGTGTCACATTAGTAAATAAATTACAAAATACCGAAGTTACTATTAATTTATTTTCTGCATATGCGCATTACGACAACTTTGACATGTCGCATCAGTGCAGATCAAACCAAAACATTTGGAAGTCCATTAAACAAAAACAAAAAAAGACAACAAAAAAAAACAACAAAAAAAAACAAAAACAAAAAAACGTGCAAAGGCTGGTAGAACTCACAATGACAGCTGATTTAGACAACAACACTGTTCAACTAACATTAGACGGGATTCTTTCTACCAGAGGACAATCAGGGATTGGAACGCCCTCCCCCTCCCTTACATAACAGTGTCACAATGAGTCTTGAACCCTTCACGACCGGAATGGCCGCCAAAGTCTAGATACCAATTGTACAGTTGCACGCGCACACCCTACACAGAGGCAGAATTATCAACCTATTGATGGCGGCCGCTATCCAGAAGAAGTAGAACAAAGAGAAATGAATATGAAAAAGTAGTCAACATGTTATATCTGTAAAATTAGTAGTCTAAAAATACTTACGTTTTGCTGTAAAATGAACCAGTTATATATTTTTAAAGTAAACAATCACTATGTCCTATAATAAATCATATACAAAACGGATGTGAAATGCATTGCACACACATAACAAAATCTTTTATAATTAAATATGTTGTTAACTGCAAGCATTTGTCAGGACAGTACCCGTGGGTATTGTCTTCATGTTTTATGCACTTCATTGTAAAGGTACTCGTCTTGATAAGTTGGCCTTTTCTATGGTTTGATTTTCTACTGTAAGTCTTTTTGTTTATCTATTTTTTTTTAGAAATTCACCACACATAAGAGAGGGTTTGGATCCAAGGAAACGAATTTAAAACCCCGCCATTTTTGAGCTTGTCCCAAGTCAGGAATTTGTTGGGCATTGGCTTGTCTAATGAAATTTTAATTTTTTTATATTCGGGTTATTTGATGTGGATTAATTCCATTGATTTATTCATTTTTTTCCTTTTTGTGTTGAAGACAGTACGGTGACTCCTAGATGCTCTGTATTTGGTCGTTTAAACCTGGAGATGGGATGTTGTCACCTTGATATTTACCCCATTTCCTTTCTTTTTCATATTTGTATCTTTTTCGTGTATTTTGATAGTCATTCAAACATTAGTCTGTTCAGTGTTGTAATTGTCATAAATTTACAATTATAACTTGGATGATGCATTGCCATGAATTTATCTTTCTTAATACAACTTTATATCAGAATTGTTTACTACTGCTTTGGGTTTCATCATTCTAACAAATCAGTAAGTGAGTCATGATTGATAATTAGTCAAAAATTTATGATAGTTTTTTAAGAAATGGAATAATTTTTTGTTATGGATCACTGAATACATAATTTTGTGGTTTTTTAGGAATAAAGGTGAAATTAATAAAGCATTTTGACTACCCTTGGTTAATTTTTCTGACCCCGCGAATGTGTTTACAGTGAAAAACACTAATTGCCTTCTGAAAGATCAGATTATGTATATTTTTTCATTTAAAAAGTGAATATAGGAACATTTAGAAGTGAAGAAACATTAATTGATCTATTTAATGTACACACAATATACCTAGGCCATGGGCTGAAATCACTTTCCGTGCACCCCCC
>MJUU01008733.1:18599-44252 GCA_002080025.1 Modiolus philippinarum | reverse complement strand
GCACGTGGGGTTATTCCAGCCCATGGACTAACCGTCATCAACACAATGGCAACATGAACTTGCTTAATTAGAAAAAAACAACATTATCTAGAACATATAACGACATGTTACTAATTGTATTATATAATTGTTTAGTAAGAAAACTTTCATTTTATTGACAAACGGATGAACAAGTAATTGACAAATTTCCAATAGAAAACAGACATACTTGTTCCATCATACTTGCAGATGTAGCATTTTCACATACCTTATTTAAAATAGCTTAAGATTAAAATGTCATTATAGAGCCGACATTTTTCCTGAATATAATTGAAAAAATATACCCACAAAAAGACATATTCTAACGGAAAAGAAATAAATTAACATGGTAAAGGACCTGAAGAAGGAAGTATTACCAGAAAGATGAAAGAACGCACGTCTATATTTCTTTTACATGATCGTTTACAACAAAGTAAAGATAGACTCTAGAGATAAATTGATACATACAGAAAGATCAAGTAGGACTCAGAATGACAGCTGATTTAGACAACAACACTGTTCAACTAACATTAGACGGGATTCTTTCTACCAGAAAATAATCAGGGATTGGAACGCCCACCCCTACATAACAGTGTCCACAAAGAGTCTTGAATCCTTCACGACCGGATTGGCCGCCAAAGTTGGATACCAATTGTACAGTTGCACGTTTATGATATCTGTAAAATTAGTAGTCTAAAAGTACTTACGTACTGCTGTAAAATGAACCAATTATATATTTAAAAGTAAACAATCACTATGTCCTATAATAAATCATATACAAAACAGATTTGAAATGCATTGCAGACACATAACAAATTCTTTCATAATTGAATATGTTGTTAACTTCGAGCATTTGTCAGGACAGTATCCGTGGGTATTGTCTTCATGTTTTATGCACTAGATTGTAAAGGTACTTGTCTTGATAAGTTGGCCTTTTCTCTGGTTTGATTTATACTGTAAGTCTTTTTGTGTATTTATTTTTTTTAGAAATTCACCTCACATAAGAGAGGGTTTGGATCCAAGGAAACAAATTTAAAACCCCGCCATTTTTTAGCCTTTCCGAAGTCAGGAATTTGTTGGGCATTTGCTTGTCCTTGGCTTCTTATAAAATGTTAATTAAGTTTTTTGATATTCGGGTTATTTGATGTGGTTTGTTTCCATTGATTGATTCACTTTTTTCCTTTTTGTGTTGAAGACAGTACGGTAACCCCTAGATGCTTTAGGTTTGGTCGTTTTAACCTGGAGATGGGATGTTGTCACCTTGATATTTACCCCATTTCTTTCTTTTTCATATTTGTATCTTTTTCGTGTATTTTGATAGTCATTCAAACATTAGTCTGTTCAGCGTTGTAATTGTCATAAATTTACAATAAAAACTTGGATTGTGCATTGCAATAAAATTATCTTTCTTAATTCACCTTTATAGCAGGATTGTTTACTACTGCTTTGGGTTTCATCATTCTAACAAATCAGTAAGCGACTCATGATTGATAATTAGTCAATAACTTATGATAGTTTTTAGGCACAGAAATCGAATAAGTATTACGCTATATACCATTGAATACATAATTTTGTGCTTATTTAAAAATAAAGGTGAAATAAATAAAGCATTTTGACTACAAAAAACACTTATTGCCTTCTGAAAGAGCACATTAATTATTTCCCTAATGATTTACTTCACTTTTATTTATTTTTTTGTATATTTTTGACTAATATGAGAATTTAAGGAGCAGCATTTTCTTTGTTGTATCCATTTGAAACAAATAAAGAATTATTCAAAATCCGCAATAAGAATATGGAAGAAGTAAAAAGAAAACAAGTTAAGAAGCATCACCATCACAAGTCACTTAATCGAGAAAATAAAGTGTCTAGTAAACAATGACAACATGGTCTTTTAGAATACACTTATATCAAATTACCCTCTTAATCAGTTGTACTTTTCACATTAAATAAAGAACGTGATGATTTCGACTTTCCAATAGTTCTTAGCAGTTATATTTCCACATCTCCGGCATACGGTGTCTACATTTCAAAACTAATTTGCTATTGCCGTGCTTGTAGTTTGTTTTCAACAAAGTAAAATTACTGTCATAAAACGCAATACATCAAGGATATGTTCAGGTATTGTAACTACAGAAGTTTTACGGTCGTCACCATGATTTGCAGACCGTTACAATACTTTATTTCACAGATTGTAATAGATATTTTCAGTTGATCCAGAGTTTCCCACCGGACTGACTGACAGTTTGACAGGTGTCACTCGTATAGCAGATCATTCTTACCCTTTCGGAACACCTAATAATAACCTCGGTGAGAGTTCATACTGTCAGTGCTTTTGTTTTCTGTGTTATCTTGTCTTGTATATCATCCTGTTTTTTTTTTAGTTTTGTCCTCGTCGATAATGTTTGAGGTACTGATTTGTCCTTCTTATTGTCTGAATACAAAACAGAGATTTGAATACACCTCCTTGTCTACGAGGTAGAAAATGACAATAACCAATCAGCCATCCAACAAATATTTCAACATCATATTTTCTCTTGCCGTCTGCTTCACGGGGTGCCCTGCGTGAATCAGACAATGCTTAACTTTAAAAATACTTACCGGATGCTGCTGTAAATTAAATGAATAATATATTGGTATTCAATAAAACAAACGTATTGCTATTTAATATAATTAATGGAATAGAAAAACAAATTTGAAAACGTATTTTACACTAATGATAAATGATTCCTAGATTTTCTTTTATGTAATTTGATCATTATTGAATTATTTGCTTCTTCTGTATTGTAATTGTCAAAACTTAACATTTGGATTGTCCATTCCCATGTTATTATCTTTATTATTTCACCTTAAGTTTTGAATTGTTCATTATTAAATGCCTGTACTAAGTCCGGACCATTTGGTTGACAATCTTTCCGGTGGTTTTACACCTGCTTTGTTTATTTACCTCTTGGAATTCGCTAATTTGGTTATTAATCCCCATTGATCCTTCTGACAAATCAAAACGTCAGTTTTTATAGATATATAAACATGGATACACCAGTTGTGCGCATGAAGGATATTGCAGCGATCGCTCCAAGGCCTCGTCATCGGGAAATTGGACTGCTGCAAGACGAAGCTGCTAAACATCTCCTCTATGCATTTGGGAAGCTCTTTCATCAGCCCATCTACCAGCTACTGCAAAGGGCACTGGCGAATGTATCAATGTATTAGAAACGTTGCAGCCGACTTTACGACAAGTCGGTATTGAACCGTTTTTTTTTTCTTCGAGCAAGAGAAGACACTCGCCAGTTCGACTCCATCCACAAAAATCCCAAAAGGTTCAACGACTTGATGCTGTATTAGCAGAATAAGTACGAAAACCTGCTACATTCGTGCTCGCCACAATAACTTCGACTGCTTTACCTGAGTCCGAACTACTTAAACCAGCGACGACAAATTCATCTAATTGCAGGGTTCCCATAGTTTTTTCCTGATGAAATTCAAGGACTTTTCCAGGTTTTTTCAAGGATTTTTCAACCTTTTTCAAGGTAGTTTTTGTTAACTTTTGACACCATTTAAGATTTTTATGGAATTTTCCGCTGATGTTCTCAGTGATTGCTGAATTTTGACTTTTTACTCTATATCTTTTTATTCACCATTTAAGATTATATGGGAGCCATGATCTTGTGGAGATGTGAAAGATCTTGCACATCAATGTGGGTATCAATTAGGACTTTGTAGGGTATTGGATAAACATGACACATGTGTTTCAAAATCTATTCCTTGAAATCAACCGACACCTGAATCCGTTATCAGGGTCAGACTTACAGAGCTGCCGGGCATGTCCCCAGCTGGTGGATAGGGGTACGTCTATGCGGGGTAGTCGGGTAATAATACGGAAAGGCTGGCCGCGAATTATTGTAGCAGAACTGTTTGGAGAAACGCCACGCTCCTTGCAATGTAAAAACCCATTTTATACTTTTCTAATGAGAGCAGAGTCGCTGGGTCCCGCATAGAAAGCTAAATTTCCTGCCCCTACCCATTCTCCACTTTTTCGGTGGCAATCGAAAACTCGTTGTCCCGGTTATCCCTTCCACGTTTATTTCTTTCTTCGTCTACTTACTTTTATTTTTGTAAATTGATTAACTTGTTCTCGTCCTGATATAGCTGAAATATTGCCCACTGAAATTAATCTCTTTAACAAATCGACAAATCAATGAATCTTTCTACTTTTACTTACAATTGTTTTGAAATGATTAACTTGTTCTTGTCCTGATATAGCTGAAATATTGCTCATTGGGTGTTACACTCTAACTAATCAATCAATCAAGCCTTGATATCACAGGTTTTAATTGTATAGAAAGAGGCAAGCCATGATGTATCACTGTGATTGTGGTGTAACATTCTACAAGATGATTAGTGGTAACTCCTGTCCTTTTTTATGTATAAGATATTTCAATTTTTCTTTTTCTTTTTGTATTATTGAATAAAATTGATTTTACCACTTGTATCTAAAACTAATGTTCACTTCACTCTTTTATTACGATACTATTACTATTTTTTTTTCTTATACATTTATAAATTGTGCTCGACTTAAAGATATTGATATAATTAATAGTTTAATCTGAAACAGAACAACAGAACGTTTATTCAAAACAATACTGGCACATTTCAAAGCATCATATTGTTAGTCATTTTTAAATAATACTCTCCAAGGTATGGCAAATCAATGCCCATATACGAATTCTGTTACACCCTCAAAAAATAATTGTTTTGTTTTTTAAAATGTTCCGAGTAATCACTTTTGGGATACGAAGCCAGAGGTGTTTTTTCGATATTGCCTGCCTCCGAATCCCTTATCAACCATGTATAGTTCTATTTGGGAACACTCTTTCATGTATCCCATCTGTTTGAAGTTGGAAACGTACAATATCGGCGATTGTAGAATCAAAAGACATATTTTCCTTCAAGAATGAACTGAAGCAACACGTGTTTACTTCCACTGGAAAATCGGAGAAATGGGTAGGGGCAGTAAATTTAGTCATCCATAAACCCCTAGTGAGTCTGTCCTTATTCGGGAAATATAGTAGGGGTCTCTGAACTGCATGGGGCGTGGTGTTTCTCCACACAGTTGTCTGAAATGGTTCGCGGCCACGCTGTCCAATTCTGAACTGTCTACTCACTGCCACTGGAAAAATGGGAGGATTTGGTAGGGGCAGGAAATTCAGTTTACGATTCGACCCAAAGCGACTTGTGCTTTTCAACGGGAAATATGGAAGGGGTCAAATTAGTAAATTTAAATATAATGTAAGTAAAGGATGAAAGATTAAAAGAAAGAATGGACAACCAGAGAAGTGAGTACTGATTGCCATTGAAACATGGGAGTAATGGGTAAGGGCAGGAAATGTAGCCGTCTATACGACCCCAGTGGGTATGCTTTTGCATGAGAAACATAGAAGGGGTCTTTACTTCATAGGGCTGTACGTTTCCACATACAGTTTGTCTAGAATGGCTTGTCTTCAGACTTTCCGTATTAAGACCTGACTACCCCACATAGATTGGACGTTCCCTATCAACTTCCTGGGACGCGTAATGCAGTATTGTTTTGACTGAGACCAGAATCAAGTGTATGCTGTAAAGAACATTGTTTATCTATCGGAAGCTTTCTTTAACAATGATTACCCAATTTCGGAAAGAAGTATGTTTTATTTCCTGTTTTAGGAATAAATCGTTTGTTCGAAATGTGAATCCGTAGTGCATATTTTTACTTGAAAATCCGTAGAAAATATGAAAAATCTGCAGTTGTAAACACCTCTGCGTAAAAATATTGAATCGGACTTGCCTGGTATGGAAGTTATAGCTCCATCTTTCCGATCGTCGCTTCGCGATGTTTTCGGTCACCCCATCTCTTTTTTTACAAAGTTTGAAACATGTGTAATTTAATATTGGAGTCTATGGGAGACTGAATTAGTGGAGTTATATCAAAGCGCAATTTTCTCGACGTTCTTTTGTTATATGCTCACTGAAAGATAAAATACATTTACCTAAAGCGCAAAAAAGATCTCGATAATGTTTTCTACTGGTTTCAGGTTTAACAGCAAATACATTATACGAGGGAACCAGACATGGTTTGTTTACAGTCGCAACCGATACGAAATTCAAAACTTTCCCCCGGATATTCCAAATTTTAAAGCTTTTAAAGGTTTTCTCCCGACCGTGAAAGACCAAATCCACATTCCCGACTTTTTCCCATTTTCCCGGTAGCGTGGGAACCCTGTAAATTAATTTAAATTTAAACATTATTTTATTCAGAAATAAACCTAAATAGGATTGGGCAGCAGGCAATGCCTATATAAGCCCTCTCCTAGAATTGACAAGGTACAATATACAAACATGTCAAAATTAAACAGTAACAAATAACTAAATACCGAAGTTACTGTGAATTTAATTTCTGCATATGCAGAACACGTAATATATAAATGTGTTAGTATGACAGAAAATTGAAATGAAGAGATAAATTAGTATTAATAACAATTTGTATAATAGGTTGGCCTTGAACATGTAGAAGTGTAAGAAATTAAAACAAAGTTCCAGATCATTTCCATACTTCATAAAAAAAATCATGAACACATGTGGAAACATATAGATACACATAAACATACACAATCACATACATAAACATGAAAAAGGTACATGTATAAATATACAACAGATACAAACATAAATATACATATATAACAATAGTTATACTGGTATCTGAGTATACCCTGCGAACCCTGTAATTGAGAGCTTCTCCGTCGGATTCGTTGCAACTACCTCACTCTTCGGAGCAGTTAGATGTTTTTCTTGAACCCTGCTGGTCGAAACACTATACTACAATTATGACGACAAATATGTAATCTAATAAAAGGAACATAAGAAAGAGTTAGATGCTTTAGAAATCTTACTCCAGCGCAGCCCATTCCAGCACCGTCCTGCAGGTACAAATACAATAATACAAGTTGGAACGTATTTATCACCCTAGCGGACATCTCGGGTTTCTTTTTTTTTGTTTTGACCGTGAGGGTTTCACGCGACGGACCTATAATTTGAGACTGCGGCGTTTTTATGCATTCTATACCATCGAAGCTTTCAGATCCACTGTCAAACGCTTAGAGGTGTTCCCTAAAACGCTTTTTGGTGTTTGACAGCGTTTTGTGCTATAAACAATGTTCATAAATCCCAAACCAAGCATCGCCAAGCGCTTGCTCAAGAATTCAAGAACACAAAGACTTGTTCTTCGCAGCAACTAAACACAAATACTGGGTTGGACTGGGATTTCGCCTAGGTTTTAAAACCAGCAGCAAACGCTCCAAAGCCAACAGTGTTCCAGTTTATTCAAATGATCGAGGAATTGGCTGCAGCTTGGCAGTGCGTCCGAACTGCCGATCGGCGGCCAATCAAACCACCCTGAGGTATCATTCATGGCCCTCGGGCGACCTAACATCTCATGGTCACCCTTTATCGACTTACTCTGTCGAAGATTGATGGATTGAATATTGTTTAACGTCTACTGAGCAATATTTCAGCTATATCAAGACGAAAATAAGTTTGTTAATAAATAATTAACCACTTGGGGGGGTATGGAAAGGGTATGCAAAGGGCCATGGGACGGGAAATTCTGACTGCCACTGGAAAAGTATGGTGAAATCGAAAGGGGCGGGGAATTTAGCCTTGTAGCCGATCACCTACAGACTACTCAAAAAGAGCTTGCTACAAGGGTTCTTTAACGTGCAGGAAGCTTGGCATTTCTTCCAACACGTGGACCTGAGTTAACATCCCATCTGAAAGATAGGTTGTGTATTTATTCATCCCACACAACCACGGAATGGGTCCTATTTCTATACACCGGGGTTCCCACGGGGCCACTCTGTCGAAGACAAATGTTGTCTGATAGTGTAAAATTGAAACAATTAGTTCATTTTGTCTTAGTTAATTCAAAGTGGTGTTCTTTTTAATAACTTAAAGTAAGACTTACGCCGACAACTTTACGTGTTTATCGTAAAGTATTTTTCGCCTTCTAAATCCTTGAGGTTGAAAATTAGTAATGAAAAAGAAATAGATTGATTGATTGAATATTGTTTAACGTCTTCTCAGCAACATTTCAGCTATATCAAGACGAGAACAAGTTTTTTAATAAATAATCACTTTGGGGTATGGAAAGGGCCATGGGACGGGAAATTCTGACTGCCACTGGAAAAGTAGGGTGAAATCGAAAAGGGCGGAGAATTTAGCTTTGTAGCCAATCACATACGGACCACTCAAAATAAGCTTGCTACAAGGGTTCTTTAACGTGCAGGGAGCGTGGCATTGAAAAAAACAGTACTACAGTGGAGAACTTTGAAAAGTTTCATTTTATTACAAAAGGTTTTTGAAAACTATCAAACTTTTTGTATTTGCTTGAAACGACTTGTAGAGCAGACCATGTTTCAGTATTTTTGCTGAAATTTATATCTGTAAGAATATACAAAGAGAGGATAATTCTCTTTCGATTAGATAATAAAACATGAAATTGAATTCAAAAGGAAATTATAATAATTTGTCATACAAATACATTTCATCAGATGTAGTGATTACATAAATAACGAAAGGATATGGAGTTAATGCACATGAGACAGAATCTGTTCAAATACAGGGCAAAACCAAGCAATGGACACATCAAGATTTGTTTCATCTTAACAAACTTATCTCGTCTTTACCGTTCCTAAACGCAATTAACAAGAAGATCTTATTTGATTGTATACTATCTTAACATTTGTTGATCGTCTTTGAAATCAATTATCCTGAAAACTAAAACAAAATCTTCATTTGATCTTTTTTAATCGGGACAAACTTAATACATCTTGATCGCCCTTGAACCCAGGTATCATATTGGATCTTGATAAACTGAACAGGTCTTTATCGTACTTGAAAGCAATTATACTGAGAAACGACTAAATATCTTACACTGTCTTAACAAAATTGTGCTAGGCCTGTCAAGATCTTGTAAGATCAAAATGGCCAAGCAAAATCACAACAAATTTACTAGTGGAAACAACGCTCTTGTTGTTGTTCTTTATTTTGAAGTCAACCTGAGGCCTTCAACAATGTAATTATATCATGATGTTATAAAAAAGGTTTTTAATTTCAAAGAGGTAGTTAAAGATTCAAATCAAGTTTCCTTGACTAAACAGTTTGAGTGCGAAATCTATTCATTTTTAGAAATCAAGTTTTCTGACTAACTGGTGAAATCATAACATTTGTAAAACCTTCAAACTCGAATTCCACGCATGCTGCAGATCATGCTTACACTTCCAAAGCACCTTATGATGCCTCAAATTGTAAAAGGTGTCCACACTGCTAGTGCTTTGATTTTGTGACATTCTTGTTCTTTTTGTTTATTTTTTTTGTCTTTGTCTTTTTCTCAATTCGTGTTTGAAGTAAATTGCCATGATTTTGGACTTTTAATTTTTGAATTTCTCCTTCCTCATTTTTACAACGGTATTCTTCAACACATAGGTTGACGACAGTTCAATCACAGTGACATAAAACTTTTCTTGACTATCGAACTATTTTTTATGAATAAACAAACGAGTTAAAATTCTTGTCGAACTGCGATAAAAGGTAAAACAAAAAATATATACACATATCAAAACATAAAAGATTGAAAAAACAAGCAGACAGAGGTAGGGATTGGCCAAGATCATCGACATTAATGTCTCCAAGGGGCCGTGGAAGGTTTCTTCCACGGCCCCTTGAAGACATTAATGTCGAAGATCTTGGCCAATCCCTACACAATGTGTATATATTTTTTGTTTTACCTTTTATTTATGCTTACACGAACTGCCGCACAGCACTCTTTATTTTATTTTTTATGAATAATTTTTTGTTTTATTTGCTTTGAAGTGTGTTGTTCCCTTTCGAAGAAAACTTTATATATCAATCTGACTTGACTTTTATAAAACTATTCACCGTCATTCATTGATAATATTTTAAAGTGTCTAAACTAATCTACAATCAACAGCTATAAAACAATTATAGAAGATGTATTATTTCAATATCAGAACTATTAAATGTGTAATTGTTTTTGGGTTTTTTTTTTTTTTGATGTTTTTTTCTTAATGCTTAGAAATCACGTTTGCTAACTGACCGGTTAAACTATTATATGTTGTTCGTATGATAACCTTTTAATTATGACCTTTCAATCAAAGATTATCCAGACAAAACTTGATTCCTTCTTTGGATATATTTTCAGGAATTAACTAATTTTCAAACCCGTTCATCTGAAAAAAGTTAATCAGTTGTTTTGTAAGCATTTTTCTTTCATTCAATGCAATATTGTTTTCCTATCAGATTTACATCCTTACATTTTCATATTTTTAAGTAAATATTCTTTGAAAATACTTACAGATAGAAACTGCTTCTGTAAAGAAAATAAAGAATAGACGCATTATTATCAACATGTAACTATTAAATAGGCTAAATAATATGCAAAAATTGACGTTAAACGTTTTCTACACACATAACAATTTTTGTAAACTTTCTATTTTGTAATTTCAGAATCATGAACTGAAAATAATCAAATTTAAACCAAATTTTTGTTGCTATATTATTTAAAGTAAACGTCGGTTTTGATAGAAATAATGGCCAAATGATTCAAGAACCATTTCTGAACAACAACTTGACTACAGGTAGTTTGCCTTATAAGTAGTAGAACGGGTTACCTCAGACCAAAATTGGCGAGGAGCCCCATAGTGCATTCTTTGTAAAATATTTTCATTTTCCCTCAATTTTCCTTAAAATATGCAAATTAGTTCAGGAGGGACTTTTTGTGCTAATATAGAGGGCGCTTCAATCGTAATTGACGAGGTGCTAAGTGTGTCATTGACCTTTGGCCTGGTCCCCTTGGTGTTGTCATTGATTTTGCCTACTGGTCTCGTTTTTATCCCAGCTTTGACCTTGCTTTTACCCTAACCCTAATCTATTTTTTACTACACCTTAACCATTGTCTCTAGAACCTTTTTGTTATAGTGTTGACCTTTGACCTTTGGCCTCGTCTTGAGTGCCTCGCCATTGGCTTTGACTTCACTAGTCCATAGTGTTGTCACTGGCCTCACCCTGCCTCTATCCAAGGTACTTTCCTAGGTCTCGCCTTCTACTTTGTCTTCTACTTAGGTCTCGCCCTACAACTATCCAAGGTACTTTCCTATGTCTCGCCTTCTACTTTAGCTTCTACTTTGGTTTTGCCTACTGGTCTCGTCTTTATCCTAACCCTAACCCTAACCCTAACCATGCTCTAACCCTAACTTTTCTGTTGTTAGATCAGTAATGTTGTATTTGTTCTGACCCTAACTATTCTTTTTGCAGTTTTTTCTATATCTCCATAGTTACTTTCTATTTTTTCCATTTTATTTCTAACATAAGTTGCTATGACATCTTTATTTTCAAACTTGTTTGAGTTACCTCCCTTTTACCTCTAACATAAGTTGCTATGACAACTCTATATTCATTCATTATTTATTTTCGAATATTATTTTTATATTCTCGTTTTATCTCACTTTGACCCAACTCTAACCTAAGTTGCTATGACAACTTTTTATTTTTATTTATTTATCATTTTATTTATTATATCATTATTCATTTCTTTTATTTTCTTACTTTTTATAATTTCATATTATTTAATTTATTTATATTCTTAATAAGACGGCTTTTGCTACTCATAAGGGGCTTTTTCAGTTTCGGTGTATGCCGTTTGGTCTAGCAAATAGCCCTGCCACGTTTGAGCGACTTATGGAAGTGGTATTATCTGGCCTTCAGTGGTCCAGAACTCTAGTTTATCTAGACGATTGCATAGTTTTTGGGAAAACTTTTGAGGAAACATTGCAAAACCTAAAATTGGTTTTGAACAGGTTTATGACCGCAAACTTAAAACTTAAACCTAGCAAATGCGCTCTTTTTGAAGATGAGGTTAAATATTTAGGGCATGTTGTTTCACAACAGGGGGTAAAATGTGATCCTGCCAAATTAGCTGCAATTCGTGACTGGCCCACGCCACAGAACGTTTCTGATGTTCACAGTTTCTTAGGTCTTTCCGGATATTACCGGAAGTTTATCCGTTCTTATTCGACCATTGCGTTTCCATTGACACAGTTAACACGCAAAAGCCAAAAGTTTGTTTGGTCTGATAGCTGCGAGGTTGCATTTCGCACTTTAAAAGAGGCTCTGGTAACGGCGCCTTTATTATCATACCCAACCAGAAATGATCAGTTCATTCTCGACACCGACGCCAGCGCCTACGGTATCGGCGCCGTCCTCTCACAAGTGCAAGATGGCAAAGAAAACGTGATTGCGTATGGGAGTAAAACATCTCGTGCTCAAAGAAAATATTGCACAACGTTCCGAGAGCTATTGGCTGTAGTCGTCTTCGTCAAACAGTTCAAACACTATCTGTTTGGTCGCCATTTTATAATTCGCACCGACCACAGTTCTTTGACTTGGTTGAAAAATTTCAAAGAGCCCGAAGGGATGGTTGCTCGGTGGATTTTCACCCTAGACACATATGATTTCGAAATTTTACATCGTAAAGGTTGCTTACATGGCAACGCTGATGCTCTGTCCCGTAGACCTCGACGCGCATGCAAAAGACCCGATTGTCCACAGTGTCAAAATGAAAACAGTGTATCTGACTGCTTAGTCAGCGCGATTACAAATAACACAAGTGGTCAATTTGACCGCGATCAAAATGATGATTCAACTTTTGAAAATGGTCAGCGTACCATTATAGAATCAAATTGGGTTCAGCAGTAGACCAAAAACGACCTTGAAAAACTCCAAAAGCAAGACAACACAATCTGTTCTGTTATGAATATGATTCACAGCAATAACAATAAACCGGATGTGCGCAGTTCCAACCAGGAACTCTGTATCCTATTAAGCAATGGGATCTTTTAAAAATATCCGACAACTTACTGTACCGCGTCTGGCAAAATGAAGATGGCACGTGTCAATTTCAACTGGTAGCCCCGAAAATATTACGTGCAGAAATTATGCAAATAATGCATAACTGTAGAACAGCCGGACACCTCGGACGCGACAAAACGCTGAATAAGATCAGGACACGATTTTACTGGCCAGGCATGACCAGTGACGTCGATCGATGGTGCCATATATGTCTCAGCTGTCAGCAACGAAAACCAGGACCTGGCGTAGGAAAATCTCCCATGCAGCACAAAACGGTTCACGGTCCAATGGAGTGTGTCGCAATCGACATTATGGGCTCACTTCCGGTCACCGATAATGGCAATCAGTACATTATGGTCGCAGCCGATTATTTCTCAAAATGGACAGAGGCGTATGCCTTACCGGAACATACAGCACAAGCAGTCGCCGACAAGTTCATAACTGAATTCGTGTGCCGTTTCGGAACCCCGGCGAGAATCCACACAGACCAAGGGCGCGAGTTTGAGTCTAACTTGTTTGCACGTATGTGCGAAATCCTTGAAATAAACAAATCTAGAACGACGCCTTACCATCCCCAGTCGGACGGGATGGTAGAACGTTTCAACCGCACCCTCGCACAAATGCTCGCCATGTTCGTGAACGAAAATCAGGACGACTGGGATGACCACCTCCCATTCCTAACTATGGCGTATCGGGCCTGTAACCATGATAGTACACATTGTACTCCAAACTTACTTATGCTGGGAAGAGAAATCTTATTGGCCATCGATATAATGACAGGAACACACCATTACCAATCAGAAGTTTCGTGTCCGAGTAAATGTGTCGATTGGATACGCAATGCAATGCAAAGGGCATTCGACACCGCATATGACAACTTACAAACAAGTTTCCGTAAGCAAAAGAAATATTACGATGTTAAGCTAAAAAGTAGAAAATACGAGATCGGACAACAGGTGTTCCGATGGTATCCATCCAAAGCTAATCAAAAGCTTGGCTTAGGGTGGACAGGTCCGTTTACAATTGTTCGAAAATTATCTGACATTACATACGAAATAAAGAATTGCGAAAACGGAAAACTAAAGATCGTTCATGTAGATCATTTAAAGCCTGTTGCTTTACCTAACACTTCTCATGAAATGTCTGTCACAGATCACACTGGTCTTGAAAATTCTAACCTCGATAATGACGACACTGATGCCAATGTGTTTCCTTTTTCTAATGACGAGACACCACTTCCTACTTTTAAAGATGAAATGGGAAATATTGTTTCCCCAAAATTTATTAGACGAGGGAGACTGAAAAAACCTCCCGCCAAATTTTCTTCTTAATTTTTTATGTTGTTTTTTAGAAAGGGGGAAATAAGTAAAATTTGTTTGTGGTTAAATTTACCACAAGATGTTTTGATATTTGATAATAGTAATGCATTGATCTATTGTTATATACATATTTTTTGTGACAGCGTAATGTGCTGTCTGTTATGTTTGGATATACATACAATAGCATTCTGCTGTTGTGCTCGATTCACATGTTCACAAGTCTGCCTTATGTCTGGTCAATTTATATGGATGTTTTTCCATAATTTTACAGTTCAGTATTGAATACTTACACAGTATAATGCACTTACATTACACCAGTATAATATTTTTCATAATTGGAAAGAAGAATCTCGCTTTTGCTCGCCTTGATATTGAAAATAGTTCACAACTTGTGAAGATTGTACTGTCTTATCCTAAACGTATGCAAACATTCAGTTAGCACTATATATTGATGGTTTGATTTTGTATTATAAGGATGAATTTTGAACGGGAATGTTCATAATATCGTTGACACATATTACACAAGCATTTTGTTAGCCATGGGCATTAGTTATTTTGCTTTCGGCGTCGTAATTATGTAAGAGTATAAAGTATCCTTGATTGAAGGGGTTAGTTATGTATTGTGTGGGAGGTAACTGGCCATTACCTCAGGTTTTGAGCTTTGAGTATGTTCATTTATGCATTTGTTTATTGAAGGGCCATGGGCTTTCTGCTTTCGGCTATGCATAATGAGACATAAATGTTGTCTAACCGTTAGGACTGTAAGCTTCACTATAAGCTAGGATATTGTAAGCCTGTTTATTTTGAAAAATACGAATGTATGTAGTGTTCAACTATTTTGTTGAAATATATGTTATCTGAACATTTTGTTCAACTTTGATTTTGCAAAAATTATAAGATAGTGTATTCTTTCAGCATGGAAGATTGTTTAGATCTATTTGCTGATTTTAACCAAGATGAGTCTCATATGTGTAGCAAAATAGAGTTCTTCTATAATAAGGACATGCACTGTCCTATTGAGGGGTGCAATGAGACGCATTTTGCGTCCAAAACAAAATACCAACGCCATTGGGACACCAAACACGTTAAGTTAATTGTAACGTACTCTTGTCCATTACGACTTTGTAAACAAGTTTGTAGGAGAGCGGATATGAAGGTTCACTTAAGGAATGTTCATAGGGAGACTGGGGCAACTCTTAAAGAGTTGCTTTGCAAAGCAAGCAAGGAAGTAAGGGACAATAAGCTATATATTGACCCAGGTTTTTTTGTACATAAGGGAAGAAGTAAAGTAAAAGTCCCAGCTGTATCTACTTCTTCATCAACAACTTCAACCCAAAGCACAACAACTTCTACTGTCATCTTACCACTCATCCATACATCTACTGACACATCTACTTCATCCAACAGCATCCAGCTCACTCTTCCTTCTTCTTCATCTACAACTCTACAGGATCTTCCACTTCCAGACAGCACACCACACATTTCTCTTGAGGATTACAGAGCCAGGCAGATTTCGAACGTTGCTCCTGCCTCTGTTGATGCCCATTCTGGGCATACTCTTCCTTCTTTTTCCACGTCAACCGTTTCCTCTTCCTTCGATTTGAGTAATGCCTACTCTGGGCATGAACTGCTAGACGCAATTAATGCCATCCAGACTGAAACTCAGGATTCAGCTACCCAAACATCCTCTTTGGACAGACCCCTCCCAGTTCTACCGTCCATACCAGATGATAGGGAGGAGATCGAAGCCCACATTAGATATCTATGTAATTTTATTGATGTCGCCCGTAGGCAATGCGAGGCCGCAAAACAAAAACTAGAGGATAAAAAGCTAGAAAATAAACTACTGCAGGAGAGAGAGATGAGACGAAAATTAGAGGCGGAAGTGCGCCAACTACAAAGAGAAGTTGCAGAACACAAATGGAGGGACAACCTTTTCCGTTCCATGGAACCGTAACTACTGTGATATATGGACTTTCTTCATAGTGCAGAGACTGTAAATTTATTCTGTTTACGGACTGTTGACTGTTATTCAATTTTTATTATTTATTCAGTATATGAACGTTTAACAGTATTGTTGCGTAAATATCATAATGTCTTAAAATGACTTCTTTTTCAGGATCTTATATAGACAATCTATTGACACTTTAAATTATCACTAAATTGTTATTGTATATTGTTGATAATCTTATTATATATTATAGGTATATTTTTCCTTCTTTAGACTAATGTGAGGTCACATTAGGTCTTGAGAAAGGGGGAGTGTGACGGAGTCACTTTGTAACATGTCTATTTTTGGGTTTATTTGGTTAATCGTAAATTTATTTATAGTTCTGTTTGTTTCCCGTTGATCCCGGCGCAGTAATTTCCACCAGGCCAACTCCCTTTGACCCGGCAGCCCGGCGCCGGGTTCATTTCCTTTGGAACTATAAATACTGTTTCCTACCGGGAAAGGGGGTTCCGGGAATTTTGAATGTTATTGCAGACGACGCCATTATTTACTGTCTTAGGAAAATAGTTATATTTAGTACCATTCTAGGTATATAGACATGTTACACTGGCTGATGCCGGTTTATTAATTAGGGAATTAAGTAATAACTATATGTTTTGTACAAACTAACGAGCCATATTAAATGTTCATCAACTTGGTGATCTTCAGTCTTTATCCGTTGAACCAGGGATGTGGCGGTGTTGTACTTGAACTTATGTTCGACTGGCAAAACTGATTTACATATTTATTTTAGACAAAACTGATTAAACAACACAAGCACACGGTTACAATTTATTGATCAAAGTGTGCACATGAAATATTATTTCATGTACAAGTACACCATATCTAAGATAAACAAAGAGCATACATCTCTACCATTGTGAATTGTTTTGCCAACTCAACACTGCAATAAAAGACAAACTCCTGTATTTAATATTTTAAGAATGGATATGGAGTAAATGAACATGAGACCATAACATATGTATTAGATAGAAACGTACTGTGAAAATTGGTAAATCCTGCACTCAGTTTTTTTTCTGCTCTTTGATACTGATGAACTTTGGCTAATGATGTTAGTTTCGCGCCTTTAGCACATTGATAGAATTTACAGCTGGACAGTCGGGTTCATCCCAAATGCAGCTAATAACTTACGCGGCAAATAGTAATGCAATGTTAACGTTTTGACACCACCCGCAAACGTTGTGAAGAACTAAATTTTAGTGTATATATCCCAAATTTAGTTTAAAAATAGTTTATTGCATAGAAATACAATAGGATTCGGCAACAATTCTAACAATTGAAATATGTCCTTCTTTAATAAGCATGCCCATTCACGTACCGCAGTCCGTAATTCACGTACATTACAAAGCATGCACGTACCATTTCTCAAATCAAAACGTGCAAGAACGTACAGTTGAAGAAATGATCATTGAACATTATGGTTTTGAGATCCGCATGTATTATTCAAATCAAAACCGAAAGGAAAATAGTTGTCGCCATATGTCATAGGACTTGATAGGTTCCTTGCGAAGCCATTTTAAGTAGCCAAGTAAACATACTGGTATGCATTTGTACCCTCGAAGAACATCTGGTACCCCGAAATTTAAATTTGAAGGGTATATGTACCCCCAACTGCAAAAAGCAGTGGGCATGCTGTTTAATTACACAAAATGGCAGCATAGTAGATATACATACACAAAATTTAACATTCAACAGTTAAATATCTGAAATAACAAGTATCCGTATATGAAAAGAAAGAGTATAAGTATCCATATATGAAAAGAAAGAGTATAGATTGATTGATTGAATATTGTTTAACGTCTACTCAGCAATATTTCAGCTATATCAAGACGAGAACAAGTTTGTTGATAAATAATCACTTTGGGGTATGGAAATGGCCATGGGACGGGAAATTCTGACTGCCACTGGAAAAGTAGGGTGAAATCGTCAAGGGCAGGGAATTTAGCCTTGTAGCCGATCACCTACGGACCACCCCAAAAGGAGCTTGCTACAAGGGTTCTTTAACGTGCAGGAAGCGTGGCATTTCTTCCAACACGTGGACCTGAGTTTACATCCCATCCGAAAGATGGGTTGTGTATTTATTAATCCCGCACAACCACGGAATGGGTCCTATTTCTATATCCCGGGACCCTCGGGGTCAGCCTCCGTTTAGGAGGGGTCACACCCTGCAAGCCGGAGGTACTGGGTCCTATTTCTATATCCCGGGGTTCCCTCGGGGTCCTCTGTTAGGATGGCTCATACTCCAAGCTCAGAGGATGCTGCGGGCCTATTCTTCAGCCGGGACCGCGCACGGCGGGAAAGAGTATAGACAGATGAAAGCTAGTATGCCTCAAATGAATCGTTTTGTGTTGTCGTATGAAAGTACGCATATATATTTAAAAAATCGATTCGTTTCATCACTCTGATCATCTTACCAAATAGTGTCTAAATGTGCAGTAATAAAATTTGCGATTAAGTTCACATCTTTGATTTTGAAAAAGTTGACCCAAAAGAAGGCAATGAATTGCCTCTTCACTACGCAATAATTTCTTTGTTTGAAATCAACCTTTTTAGGTCTTTGAATGTCTTTTCATGATTTTCATCCCATTGAAACGGTACGTCCTTCTTCAATAAATCTGTTGGACGAACAATTCGGAACAAACTTTGGAATGCAATTAAACATTCCTACAAATCTGTCTAGCTCTTTCTTAGATTCTTGTGATTTCATGTCAGTTATTGCTTTCACTTTGTTGATGTCAATTTGTAGACCTTCTCTAGTATATCTATGTCCAAAATATGTAACTTCAGGAATTCCATTGGTTGCCATTGGTGTTATTTTCATTCGGCGATTTCTTTCAGTACCTCTCCTGCGTGCACGGGACATTCTGGTACCGAGATTGCACCTGCAAAAATATTAATCATGTTTTGCAGTAAACAATTTCTATTGTCTGGTATTTGAATTCTTTCCCATTATTCTACTTTAGGATATTGCCGCCTTGTCTCATCGTTTCAATGGACTATAAGGTCTAAGATAATTTCCTAAGCCTGCGTCCTTGTTTAGCGTTCTAAGTGACTGAAACTTGTTGAAATTCAGTGTCCAACATTCGAATGGTCTTTCTGTTACTTTCACTGTAATGCAACATCCTGTCATTATTAAAACAATAAACATATAAGAAAGCGACAGTTGCAAACATGTGTGTGGATCGAATTGGTATTAAATGCCTAGATTTTCTGGAATTTACTTATTTTTGTTCTTCACCTACAAGCCCTGAAAATAAATTGAAAGATAATTGTGCTTCTGTCAGAGTGGGGTTTAATAATGTAACAATGCACATTTTTTCTTATAAAGAGTAACTAAAAATCCTTTTTATGAAAAGAGTAAAAATTTTCCAGTAAGGTGAGTCACTCTTCCTCTCCAGAATTTTACTTGGTTCATTATGTAAGAACCCTGTCAACAGATAATTTCACCAAACATAATTGTTAAGTCCGTGTGTACATTTAAGGTTAACGAGCGTTTGAAATTCGAGAAACTGAACCCCTATTAATTTTCCTTTGACATTGCATTGAGAATTTCTTTGGTGTTCGTATTCTATTAAATTTTGAACAAAAACGTAATGCTTTATAATGGATTCGAAAATCTGACACAAAGTCAAAAGCTTGACGAGTAACGCACCTTAAATGTACCACAGTCGTCAGTAGCAGCACATTTTTTTCTCAAAAATGTGCCATCCGGTCAGGTGTTTAGTAGGAGAATCCACCATGAAATGAGTAATGAAAAAGAGTTAGCTACCATATGATAATGGTATCAAAAACTTTGAATCTTCTCTATCGGTCCCGAATTAGATATTATAAAACTTGAAAAACTGGCATCTCGTCTAAACTTAGTTGACTATTTTGTCTGAAGCAGCGTTTTAGATTTGCATGGTCGTCTGTGGGTATTCCACATAAGCAACTATAATAAGTCCATCTTTTTTGCCCATCCTTATACCGACGCACAGGCCCGTCTCTACTGAAGACTCGGATCACATCTTGAATTTCAGTGTTGTTATGTAGGATTAATTAAGTCCTCAAGGTCTTCTAGTCTTGTCACTTGTTCAAGGTCTGTACTTGCTGTAAGCAAAACCTGACATTTTTTTTCAAACATGTGTTGTGTGAAGTTATTTAAGAGGCTATCCATAAAAAAAACGGGGCAGTTCCTATGCCTGTGTTATGGCTGACACATGGTGATTCTGATCACACCAGCTTTTTAATTAACACTTCATAAATGTACATGCAAATGCAGTATTACAGCCTACGATGAATGATATTAAAATTGCTGAAAAAGCAACTAAAGGACAAGATACACTAAGGCCTGTATATCAATTAATTGTGCACTATGAAATTTGCTATGTCATTCTATTCAGGAATTACACATAATGTACATGACCAGACTTCATTAAAAAGATGAACACCCATTTACACTTTATTTACATCCGTCCTGTAAAATGCATTTTCAATTGTCTCGCCTTTTTAAGTGACCATAGCATTCGCCACAATTTTGATAAGTTATTACCAAAAAATAATTTCTATTCTTTTTGTGCAACCTTTTTGTAAAATTTCATTCAATTTGGGCATTTTGCATAACCCCACCCTTTTCACTTACCATAGCAACGACCGTCATTTTGTAAAGCTTTGTAAAAATTTCTATGGGTTATGTACAACCGTGATGTAAAATTTCATTCAATTTGGAGTATTATGAATTTTGCATGACAAGATTTTCATTCTTACTGATAATTTCGAAAACATCACACGATTGACTTTTGTATGATTTAGTGAAATTAATACATTTGTAATCAAAATTGGCATTTTTGTTTGGGTGTAGTTTTATTCATACTTCTGCAACTGATGAAGCTGTCAATTTCTTTTCATCATTGAAGGGTTACTCTGCATTTGGTTAAGGAAACAAGGAAATAAATTGTCCTACTTTTATCGTTCCGACCATCTCATCCCAAACAGCTACTTTTATCTTACGACTTATGTTTTTTCAGTTACATTTAAAGTATTTACATCTGTAAGTCAAAATAGCAAAAATTCTGAAAAACGGAAAATTCATATTTTGCATACAATTTCGAGCAGAAGGGCCAAATAGAGACCTCTTCAGCAAGAATTCTGAAACGGCAGATTCATATTTTGGATACAATTTCGAGCAGAAGGGCCAAATAGACCCCTCTTGAATAGTTAAAATCTACTTATTTACATGTCAGCTATAGTGAAATACACACAAAAGTTTGCATTAAATATAATTTTGTTATCATTTAGAGCCCGGATATTTTAAATGTTGCCTTTCTCTATAGGAGGAGGACTGCTAATTTTGACATTGTTGAACCTTCTATAAGTCGGAAGCTATTTTTTTTCCACATATTTTGTTGCCAACATAACAATCATTATTACATTGGCAATTATTCGATATATGATCATATTTTTACGATAGTCGAAATTGTGAAAATATTTAGAATTTCGAAAAGTTCCATTTTTCAAAAGTTTTACATCCATAAATCAAACTTTTATGGACTCTAATGGTCTTGTTGTCCAACCCTGAATCACAATTGATAAGTAAGCCACAAAACAGGAGCAAATGAGATTTGTTTATCCGAAAGGAATTGAAAGCTAAAAAATCGTCATTCTCGCAATTTCTTGCAGGGGAGGGGTACATTTTCTGTAATAGAGTGAAGTGTTCATTGTAAAGGATATAAAATTAGTCGATTTGGTACCAATTTCAGTACATCTTGCTTATCTACATAAAATTATGAAGGTTAAAACATGAAATTTAGGTTTGTATGAAAATACCAGATTTTTGCGTGGTTTACTTTGAAACTGGCCCTTTACTGTCTATGCATGCAGTTATATTTGTGTTAAAATGTCTTACTTTGAAGAGGGGATAGAAAAAGACTGAAAGAAATCGAACTGGATCAAAAGTGTGTAGGGGAATGGGTGCTTTCATCCTGTGGGGGAGGGCGGTACATGGTAAGTGATTTTAGCCTATGACATTAACAGGGCTCTATTAAGTCGACTAAAATGGTCGCATAGCCGACCAAATATAGCGATTGGCGACTTAATATATATAAACCAGTCGCCTGTTGGGCCCCACATTGTTACATGTTGGCGACTGGAAATAGTCGTATTTTTAACCTCTCTCATATTGTTTTCTTCGATATCTCTTCAATGTTTGAAACTTGAAAGTAACATTGTTAAGCGTCTTTCAGTCTATGTTTCTGTGAAGTCCACACGATTTCTCAAATATTCAGAAAGTCGTGCAATCGATTGATTAGTGCTTATGCAGAGTATTTCAGTTATACCAGGACGAAAAACAGTCTACCAATGCAACAACATTACAAGTAAAATTGGAACAAAATAAAGGTTGAATGAATTAACGGGACCGAAAGTTATGATTGCCGCTGGAAAAGGAGCGAAATGGGTAGGGCAGGAAATTTAGGCCTTTTATAAACGTTTCGGGAGGATGCTGTTCCCGTAAGATTAAGTTTAACGATTATAGAGCAATATCGGTAACATGTAAATTAATCCAAAATGAATAAAAAGAAGAAACAAAGGTTATCGGGACAACTAAGCAACGAGTTTGAAAATTGGTAGGGACAGGAAATTTAGCCTTTCCCATTTTTAAAAAGGGGACCAAAAAGGGTAAAATTGGTTAGGTGTTTTCACATATTTAACTATAGAATTTTTATTAGTTATCGGATTTTGACGTGGTTTTCTTTCAATGTATTCCTGAGGAAATTTCCAATCGCTAGTATGCTTACGGATTTGACGTTGCATGTACGGTTCATGGGATAAAAGGGCCCAAAAGGGGGGCATCACAAAAAATTACACGGAATGAAGCCGTAGTATATTTAAGGGGTTAAAATTTTGATAAAACAGTATAAATCGCTATGAAATTTTTAGGCACGACACGGGAATAACGAATGAATTGAGAAATGAAGACGCTACATGCCGGAGATGTGGGAATATTGCTGCAGTATCACTAACTAATTTGCTACTCAGCAGTTGTGCAGTAAAGTTATTTATCTGTTCTTGAAGGCAAAAACCCCAAAATCAGACATCATGTTGTCATATTGTCTTCATGTTTTATGTACTTTATTGTAAGGGTACTCGTCTTGATAAGTTGGACTTTTTTCTAGTTTGATTTTTACTGTGAGTCTTTTTGTGTATTTATTTTTAGCCATTCACCAAACATAGGGGGAGGGTTTAGATCCAAGAAAACGAGTTCAACCCCACCGCAATTTTTGCGCCTGTCCCAAGTCAGGAATATGTTGGTCATTGGCTTGTCCTTGTCTCTTTATAAAATTTTAGTTTCTTGATATTTGGGTTATTGGATGTGGTTTGTTTTCATTGATTTATTCACTTTTTTACCTTTTCGGGGCCATTTAGGGCTTACTGTATGGTGTGAGGTTCCTCACTGTGTTGAAGACCATATGGTGACCCCTAGATGTTTTGTTTGGGTCGTTTTAACCTGGATATGGGATGTTGTCTCCTTGACATTTACCCCATTTCCTTTCTTTTTCATATCAGGAATCAGTTTTTGGCCCATAGGCCGAAAACGGTTCGTCTAATTATTTTGAACTCATTGTAACAAATATAGACTTTAATCAGACAAACCTTTTTGACATTGGGTGCTTTCAGCTATCTATCACGGTTTATGAGTTAATCCAACTAGAGCCTCACATGAGCCTGTATCGCTCACCTGGTCACTGGTTTTATTCATTGTCACCTATAGACCACCCATTCATACTATAAATCAGTTCAGCAGATGTTACATTTTCATTATTGGATGAGGTACAAACTAAAAATCACAAACTTTGGAAGGGATCACCCAAAGACAATTGTTACCAAGTTTGGTGATTTTTATTCTGCTCATTGTCTTAAAGACCTATTTACAAACGTCGCTGGCGACAAAATCGTTCAATTTTTAAAAGCAATCAATTTATTAAGTAAGATTTAAATGGATCAATTTTAAACAAGTTTCTAATTTCTAATATTGTTATTGTTAAACCAAAAATTACTATTATGTTTTTTAACATTTTACACATCTGTTTTACTTGTATAAAGCTATATGGTTTTATATTAATATTTTATGTATTTATTAAAATTGTTGAATAAACCCAACAGTTCTCGCCACAATATAGCTGAAATATTGCTGAAGTTGGCGTAAAACACCAATCAATCAATCAAACCAATTGGCTCAGTAGGTTCAGAGGAGAAGAATTTGAATGCATTTCCCATAGAGTCCCTATGTTAAACTATGTTCCACGCTGGCGGTCATCTTGGATGAGGTAAGAACGTAAAAATCACAAACTTATAAGGGGACCACCCAAGGACTATTGTGACCAAGTTTGGTTCAATTTGGCTTGGTAGTTTCAGAGGAGAAGATCTTTGGATGCATTTCCCATAGGGTCCCTATGTTAAACTGTTTCCTGCTGGCGGCAATCTTGAATGAGGTATGAACATAAAAATCACAAACTGTGAAGGAAAACATCTAAAGACTATTGTAACCAAGTTTGGTTCCAATTGGCTCAGTGGGTTCAGAGGAGAAGACATTTGAACGCATTTCCCGTAGGGTCCCTATGTTAAACTGTGCTCCACGCTGGCAGCCATCTTGGATGAGGTACAAACGCAAAAATCACAAACTTTAAAGGGGACTACCCAAAGACTGTTGTGACAAAATTTGATCCCCATTGGCTCAGTGGTTTCAGAGGAGAAGATCTTTGAATGCATTTCCCGTAGGGTCCTATGTTAAACTATCTTCCCCGCTGGTGGCCATCTTGGATGAGATGCGAACCTGCTGGACATATGTAGAAATTGTAGTTCTGGAAAACCTCAACACTTTTGCAATTCACATTTAACCTTTATCTCAAACAGTTTTTGAAATAAAAGAAAAAACGTTCAAAAATTGTGAAAATTCAAAGAAAAAGCGGCAATAACTCCTATGTGGGTCGTCAGATTTTCTTCAAAATTGCAGGACATGTAGATCTTACTATGCTGACCATTTTTGTTTTACAAACTTCACTTCTATCTTCTATCAATTTCAATATATAAGACCAGAAGTACAAAAAAATGAAAAATTTACGGAAAAGGGGCAATAACTCCAAGATGGGTAAACGGATATTCTCCAAAATTGCAGGACAGGTAGATCTCATCATGCTTATCATTTTTTAGCTGTTTGGGATGAGATGGTCGGAACGATAAAAGTAGGACAATTTATTTCCTTGTTTCCTTAACCAAATGCAGAGTAACCCTTCAATGATGAAAAGAAATTGACAGCTTCATCAGTTGCAGAAGTATGAATAAAACTACACCCAAACAAAACACAAAACA
>MJUU01008733.1:4938-18589 GCA_002080025.1 Modiolus philippinarum | reverse complement strand
ACTTGTATAAAGCTATATGGTTTTATATTAATATTTTATGTATTTATTAAAATTGTTGAATAAACCCAACAGTTCTCGCCACAATATAGCTGAAATATTGCTGAAGTTGGCGTAAAACACCAATCAATCAATCAAACCAATTGGCTCAGTAGGTTCAGAGGAGAAGAATTTGAATGCATTTCCCATAGAGTCCCTATGTTAAACTATGTTCCACGCTGGCGGTCATCTTGGATGAGGTAAGAACGTAAAAATCACAAACTTATAAGGGGACCACCCAAGGACTATTGTGACCAAGTTTGGTTCAATTTGGCTTGGTAGTTTCAGAGGAGAAGATCTTTGGATGCATTTCCCATAGGGTCCCTATGTTAAACTGTTTCCTGCTGGCGGCAATCTTGAATGAGGTATGAACATAAAAATCACAAACTGTGAAGGAAAACATCTAAAGACTATTGTAACCAAGTTTGGTTCCAATTGGCTCAGTGGGTTCAGAGGAGAAGACATTTGAACGCATTTCCCGTAGGGTCCCTATGTTAAACTGTGCTCCACGCTGGCAGCCATCTTGGATGAGGTACAAACGCAAAAATCACAAACTTTAAAGGGGACTACCCAAAGACTGTTGTGACAAAATTTGATCCCCATTGGCTCAGTGGTTTCAGAGGAGAAGATCTTTGAATGCATTTCCCGTAGGGTCCTATGTTAAACTATCTTCCCCGCTGGTGGCCATCTTGGATGAGATGCGAACCTGCTGGACATATGTAGAAATTGTAGTTCTGGAAAACCTCAACACTTTTGCAATTCACATTTAACCTTTATCTCAAACAGTTTTTGAAATAAAAGAAAAAACGTTCAAAAATTGTGAAAATTCAAAGAAAAAGCGGCAATAACTCCTATGTGGGTCGTCAGATTTTCTTCAAAATTGCAGGACATGTAGATCTTACTATGCTGACCATTTTTGTTTTACAAACTTCACTTCTATCTTCTATCAATTTCAATATATAAGACCAGAAGTACAAAAAAATGAAAAATTTACGGAAAAGGGGCAATAACTCCAAGATGGGTAAACGGATATTCTCCAAAATTGCAGGACAGGTAGATCTCATCATGCTTATCATTTTTACCCCGTCAGAATTTTGATATCTGTAATGGTTTTCGAGTAATTTGCAAAAACAGCAATTTACCCCTATGTTCTAATTTTAGTAACAGCGGCCATGTTGTTTGGTCTACGGACATAAAAATCACAAACTTGATAGAGCATACCCTGGTGATGATTCAGGCCAAGTTTGGTTAGTATTAGCCCAGTAGTTTCAGAGGAAAAGATCTTTGAATAAAAGTTAACGGACGGACGACGGACGCCGAGTGATGGCAAAAGCTCACATGGCCTTTGGCAAGGTAAGCTAATAAAAAGGTCTAGGGTCAAAGTGAACAATGACATTTACAAAATGTAACACATATAACCTAAAGAGAATGGAAGAGGTTGCATGTTTCTATCTCTTATCGTTTTCGAGAAAAAACATGCTTTAATGATGTGATAAATCTTTCAAGGGACATAACTCATGAACGGTAAATCATAGAGTCGGTCTAAATCTAACTTGGGTCCGTCATAACCGAAGAAACTCTTTTGTCATTACACTTATCAGCTATCTTTTTCGGGATTCTAGTTAATCTAATCAGAAGATCTGGGATCAAAGTTTTAAATTACAAATGTATCTTCTTTTGTGCCAACTTTCATTATCTTTGGACCAACCATCTTAGAGAAAACGAGTGAACAAAACTCGTGCTACAAGATGAGGAATAAAAAGAATAGTAAGAAACAGAGTAAACACAATATGTCAAATTTTTGGGTGACTTAATACCAAACACAGCAAAGAAAGACAAACTCCAGTCTTAAATTTAAACTGAGAGGATATCAAGAAAATGCATATGATAAAGTCTTTACAAAAACATGCTTATAAACAGGTAAAGGTACAACAATTTTATTGTTTTTCTGAAATCTGCATATGTTCCGAAGTTAAAAAACTTTTCCTAAAGAAGGGAAGTATATGGAAGGAAACAAACCTTAATCAATAAATGTCGAAATGAATACGCAAATGGGGAATTAATTTTCATTTTTTGAATTAACCAGGTGCGAAAGGAAAGTATTCGACAAGTTTGGTATGAGAAATTGAAAAACAATTAATTTTACTGCACATAAATTTTTATTAATTATATTTTTTTAATCTGAAGTACCACAATGTCACTGACATCTCCATGTAATTCTAACTACGCACTTAATTTCATTGGTATCACAGTACTTAATACTCAGAAAGATCATGCAGGCTAAAGAATCGAACGGGTAATTACAATCCTCTGGTATATCAGTTGTGTTCCATTGAGGATTTCCATTAAGCAGTTCACAAATCTCTATCCTTTCGATTTTCAGCGAAGTACCATACTTACATTCTATCTCTCCACAATACAGGTCGACAGCTTTCAACAAATAGATAAATTATATATGAGTATATAAGATAATCAAAATAACCAAGTATTTAAAAGTATAATTTACACTATGAACTATTATTGCGACAATATTCTAACTTGTACTGCTTATGGCGTGTGTGATTCACAACTAATTCGTTACGCGAGAAGGTTTCCCTTAAGATATTTCATCTCTGTGACCAACTTATTTATCAATTCTGGAAAAAAATAAATTTATCCCTTTCAAATATTTTACGAAAGGATATGCAGTAAATGAACATGAGACCATAACACATATGTTAAATCCAACTGCAATAATTTTAATGAGCTGTATGGCCATTTCGGAATTTAATTCCTCATCAGCAGCACTAGAACCCAAACAAAGGAAATCAAAAATCTCAAAGAATGTTTAAAATGCATAAAACCAAACGAAGTCCGAATAATCAGTAATATCAAATATAGCTTAGGAGAAAACTATGATGGAGGGAGTTAATCCTTAGGATTTAGAATTTACATAAATATAGATAATAGTAATTAAACAAAGTGTACACATGAGATATAATCTCATGTACAAGTACACCATATCTAAGAAAAATAAAGAGCACACATCTCTACCACGGGGAAATTGTTTTACCAACTCCACACTGCAATAAAAGACAAACTCCTGTATTAAATATTTTACGAAAGGATATGGAGTAAATGAACATGAGACCATAACACATATGTTAACTCCAACTGCAATAATTTTAATGAGCTGTATGGCCATTTCGGAAATTAATTCCTCATCAGCAGCACTAGAACCCAAACAAAGGAAATCAATAATTTCAAAGAATGTTTAATTTAAGATAACGTGCCTTGTTTAAACAATTAATGTTTCGTTTCCGAGCTGTCATTAAACATTCATTTTTAACGTGATACTGGGATGAACATTTCTTTTCATTGTCTACGGTCTTTTAATAAATTTGTGTTGCTACCGGACATTATCATCCTTCCGCATGGTTATATCAGCCTGCAGAGCCTTTCCGAAAAACCCGTATCCTGTTGACCCGTATATATCAATGGTTGACCTGGATATATCAAGCGATTCTCCTAAAGTTTCAAAGGCAATAACTCTTATTCAAGTTTTCACACGATATAAAACGGATAATAATAAACATCTATTACAGTTGCTTTTTCCTTTTGTGTATTCAAAATAGAATCATGATTACACAAATAGCTAAACTAAACGTCAGAGAAATTTTAGAAACTTTGTCGTTTAAATATCCCGCAGAGCTATGACGTTTTCTCATTATGACGTAATAAAAGCTCCAAGGAACGACAGAATATCGTAACAACCAAAGATTGCTGCAACATTCAAAATCGACATTATTTCGAGTAATTCAGTCAAAATATTCACCAAATTACAAAACGTTCACCGATAAAATGATAAAAAAGTTGCAAAATATGTTTTTGAAGCTGAGATTGACGAAAAGGCGGGAATGATATGTTTGTCGAATTTCCCGCGCATCTTTTGGAGAATTTGAAACCTCAGTTCCATAAATACAAATCTAAATTACAAGATGAAGGATGATAAACAAGTTATCGGACTTTTGACAGCTGATGTACTGCAAAATATCATCCCTCTCGCCAGGATATGAAACTTTGGGCTTTTTTCGCTACTCTCACTCGCCCTGGTGCTTCATATTCTGGCTCAAGGGTTGATATGCTGTCAAGAGCCCGATAACACATACCTATCGCATTTGAACGGGAGATCTGGCACGAAATAAAAATAGTTTAACCCGCCATTTCTGTAAAAAGTCAGGAGCATTACGGTTGACAATATTTCCTCTGCCTTATGCCCTTTCGATTTTGGCTTTTGACAATTCTGTTCGGCAATTTTTTATTACCCTCATTTAAAAAGTTAGATGCGATAAATAGATATTCACAAAACCCATCCAGGATATCGCTATTAATATTATCGCGTTAAGTGGGAACAATTAAAAACTATAGTTAAGGAACGAAAAAGCTGCATTTTGTCATAAAAAGGATTATTTATGTGACTTACATATACATTTTTGTGTTGAAAATTAAGTTTTAAATTAACAAAAAATTCAGTTTCGAGACAAATGCAAAATGACAATTCTCATACAGGAACTCAAATAAAATGCACTCAAATCGTCATTCGATTTTCCTCCTTCCAGGACCAATGACGGCCACGTTACTAAGAAAGTTTTTTTTATTATTTTGTTTAATTTCTATCCAGGTTAAGGTTATAAAGTGTAAAATTCTTGAAGATTAAAATATTCTGGTTCAGAAAAGATGAGTCGCAGATGAGCTGTGAATAAAAGAATTGTGAAATCAACTCTTCCTACAGTTTTCAACCTACATTTTTGAAACTTCACAAAATGTTTCTATATATATAATGTAAATATACACCTCCCCTTTTTGGAATTATTTTGCAATTTTTTTTCCTATTTTAACGGACTTTGGAACTTAGTCATTTTTTATCGACATTTTCAACAAAGGGTACCTATTTTGTGAAATCAACTCCTCTTACAGTTTTTCCAGACCTTTTAACTTAGTCATGATTTATCAATACTTTCAACATATTCTATACATAGACTCATTCGGGGACCAACAAAACAACACTTTAAAGCTAGAAGCACGAAATCGCAACCCGGCCATTTGAGTCTTTGACCCATTTTTAAGCTATGAAATGACCAAAAAATATCAGCGAATTTTCTTATGACTTATTACTTCGTCGAGCTGGTGCGCTCTGCCAGAAAAACACACCTGTGATAGGTAGTACCTGTGGTTACCCAGTCACATGACTTGTTTTTTCGCTAAAACTCGGTTTAGGGGTTTACAATAAGGGTCAATTTAATACTAACCTTGACCATCATGTGTCCTTTTGCCGTATTTAATTTATCCATGGTGCCTCAACTATCCAAATAATGACAAAAAGTGCATAACAAAATAAAAGATAATACATAATATTGAAATTCATTACAGAAGAAATATCAAGACATAACGAGAAACATCAAGACATGGCGAGCAACATCAAGACATGGCATGGAAACATTCATGCAAGACGTGAAAAAGACATATCAAGACATGAATCGGAACATCAAGACACGAAGAACCTCATTCATAATGATCTACATCAAGACACGAAAACCTTAATCATAATGATCTATGGAAAAATCACACGATTTCGAGAATGTTTCCCAATCGCCGAAAAAAAAACAACAGATAACAGGAAGATATCTCTAAAATTGACAATACTACAGATTAATATTACTTGTTGAGACAGACGTTGGAACTGTTGTAAACATGTGCAAAACTCCTCAATATATACTTTTAAGGTCAGATAAGCGGTACAAAATATTTACAAAATTTATTGATCGAAAAATATTTTACTGGGTTCAAAGGACGCATTAGGGAGCACTATTATATCATCTAACAAGCGCAGTTAAAAAATACACATATACTGTGGGCCCAATGGGTAGGGGCCGGAAATTTTACCATCCCATCTTCGGTCTTGTACCCCCTTCTGAGAGAATATATTTCGGTATCGGTTTTCCAATCTTTAGATCCGAGTTGCACTAACGAGATGTAAATTCATCGAAATGGGCCTATCTGCAACAGTGGAATTCAAATGTAGTGTTGCGTGTCACTCAAATTTGAAAAGTCAAATTCCTCAGTGGAAAGATGTTGTCGATAATATTAATTATAAGATTGATTGATTGATTGAATATTGTTTAACGTCTACTCAGCAATATTTCAGCTATATCAAGACGAGAACAGGTTTGTTGATAAATAATCACTATGGGGTATGGAAATGGCCATGGGACGGGAAATTCTGACTGCCACTGGAAAGGTAGGGTGAAATCGTCAAGGGCGGGGAATTTAGCCTTGTAGCCGATCACCTACGGACCACCCCAAAAAGAGCTTGCTACAAGGGTTCTTTAACGTGCAGGAAGCGTGGCATTTCTTCCAACACGTGGACCTGAGTTTACATCCCATCCGAAAGATGGGTTGTGTATTTATTAATCCCGCACAACCACGGAATGGGTCCTATTTCTATATCCCGGGACCCTCGGGGTCAGCCTCCGTTTAGGAGGGGTCACACCCCGCAAGCCGGAGATACTGGGTCCTATTTCTATATCCCGGGGTTCCCTCGGGGTCCTCTGTTAGGATGGCTCATACTCTAAGCTCAGAGGATGCTGCGGGCCTATTCTTCAGCCGGTACCGCGCACGGCGGAATTCTAAGACTCTAACTCGGTTGGTCTTTGACATTAGACGTGTATATATATATATATATATATATATATATATATATATATATATATATATATACAAACAATAGACGAAAGTGAACAGTTGATATTTCGACAACTATCCGTGTCTTTATCAAAACACAATTTAAATAAAATCAAACAAAAACTATGTACAAAAGTCAATCTAAACAAAATATTCAGCACTACATTCTGGACGCTCGTTAACACAAGTGTAATACGAGATGAATGCCCGAAGGGAGAAATAGAAAAAAAATTGTCGGTAACTGTACATCGGTAAAAATATTTAACAAAATCAATTATTGAAGTAAATGGATGTTATCTGTAATTACAAATGGTGTTTTTTTTAAATATAATTCATTTCAGTGTGTTAAAGAATTTCAATCATATCTAAAGAAATCAAGTCTTAATATTCAAGCTGGATTTGATTTTTCGCATCCAGAAACGTTCTTTTGTCTGTCGCTTTATTTCATTCTAAGATTTATTCTGGTCAATGGCGTCAACTTGAATGTCTGTTCAGCTATGTCCAATGCTACTGAAGTGAACAGCTGTAGCCTGTGTTAATTTTTTTTTCTGTATGTGATTACGGTGTAAATTAATGCGGAGATTAAGTGAGTTCTTTGTTTCACCGATATATTGTTGTTGACATACCGCACACGTAATCATATAAATTACATTTTCGGATTTACAGGACAAATTAGCAAAGATTTTGTAATTCTCGACAGTTGCTGTTCTCTTGAACGTCGATGTTGTGGAGCTGTGTTTGCACAAAAGACAATGTTTGTCCTTGCAGGTCTTAAATTGTCCTATTTCGTTTGATTTAAGTTTGGCTTTAACGAGCATGTCCATCAAGTTCTTGGGTCTGAAATGATATAAGTGGTGGTTCAGGGAAGAGGGCTTTCATTTTAGGTGACACATGCAGGACTTTCATACACTCACGTATGATAGCTGACAAATCTGGGAGTTGCGGATGGAAGGTCGTAACGAATGGAATAATAGTACGTGAATTTCTTTTCTATTTATTCCTGTGTTGCAACAGCTGTTTGCGTTCTAATGTTGAATCCTTTTCAATTGTTTTTTTTGCACTTTGTTTGCTTTGTAACCCCAATTAACTAAAGGGTCTTTAAGTTCTTTGGTCCTCTTGTTGAATGTCCGACGTATTCGGGTGGAGAGACTATACGGGATTGCATCGACAATGAGTGTCTTGGATGACAACTGCTTGGTAGCAGATATGCGTGCGTATCGGTCGGTTTAGTTTGTAAATCAAAGCTTATTTTTCCGCCGCCAAGTGTTGAAGTAATGTCGAGGATTTCGAAATTTCCGATATGCTGGCGGTGAATTTAATCGATGAGTGATAACTGTTTAAAAATTCGATAAATTCATCAAGATGTTGTCTAGTATCTGTCCATTTCATTTTAATGTCATCAATGAAACGGAACCAACTATAAGTCTTGTAAGAAGCTTCCTGGAGCATACACTTTTCTAAATCGCCCATGAATATATTGGCATAAGATGGAGCTACTCGCGTTCCCATAGCAGTCCCATTAACTTGAGGAAGATTTTCATTGTTAAAAACAAAATTGTTACATTCTAATACAAGACGCAGAAGATGAACTAAGGAATCTGTGGATGGTGATTGAATAGGCCTAGTATCCCATACTTTTCGACATACGTTTATTCCCTCTTCATGAGGAATGTTTGTATATAGAGATATCACAGCTAAAGTTACGAGGAGTGTATGAGGAGGGAGATTTTCAGATGGCGTTTTATTTATATAATCTGTAGTGTCTTTGATAAAGGAAGGGAGAGATTCAACAAAGGGTTGAAGCAGAGCTGTTTACCCCTCTTAGCTGGCATCCGTATCCCAGCAGTAATGTTCCGTGATCACACGTATTTTGAGAATATTTTCCCCGTATTTCAAATCTATGAGAGAAAACTTTTTTTTTATGTGAATAACCTCTCTACGTTTGACTAAGTAATTAAAATGATGGCCTTAATGAACATATTTGTCTTTATATTCTGATGACATTAACGAATTTCATCATTTTAGCTGTGGAGTTCATGTCAATTTAATCAGCAACCCTTTTCTCTGCATCATTGTGTTGATTGATTGATTAGAGTTATACGTCAAGTGAGCATTATTTCAGTTATAGCAGGACGACAAAGAGTTACTGGATTCACAGTCATAAGTAAAAGATGAAAGATATAAAAGAGAAACGGACAACCGGGGTAACAAAATTTTACTGCCTTTTGAAAATTGGAAAAATGGGTAGGGGCAGGAAACTTAGCCTTCTATAAGACCTCGACATAGTCGGATCTCTTCCGACAAATAAAGAAGGTTCTTAAAACTAAATTGGGCTTTGAGTTTCTCCGTAGTTTGTTGTCCATGATTCGGGGCCAGAATTTGAATTATGACCCGAATATTTCACTACAAATGTAAAACGGGAGGGGTAGGAAATTTAGCCTTTCATACAATCCCTAGTGATGATTTTTTTTGTGTAAAATATAGAAGGGGACTATACTGCATGGGACGTGGCGTTGCATCACACAGTATGTCGACAATGGTTCGCAATTTAGGTTTTCCGTATTGGAAAAAAGGGTAGGGGCAGGAAATTTAACTTTCTGTATTATGACCTGGCTACCCTGCATAGACGAGATTTCAACTATCCACTACTTGGTGACGCGCCCCGGCAGATTGTTTAAACAGAGACCTACATCATTCAATTTTGAGCTTAAAAGAACGTTGTTTACTATAGGAAGCTCTTCTTTAACACTAATTCGGAAATAGGTCTTATTTATTTCATCGCTATTTTGCTATTTATGAGTTAACCGTATATTTGCAGTGTGAATCCGTAGTGCGTATTTTTACTTGAAAATCCGTAGAAAATACGGGAAATCCGTATTGGTTAACATCTCTGTTAAAGCTTAAGGTCCAAAAAATGAGAATTTTTTCCGTCGGGTGCTATATGGTGTGAGATTCCGCACTGTGTTGAAGACCATACGGTGACCACTAGATGCTTTGTTTTTTGGTATCTTTAACATGGATATGGGATGTTGTCTCCTTGACATTTACCCCATTTCCTTTCTTTTTCATATGGACAAAGATTATTACAGGGGAAAATTCATGGAATAATTGAACAACCAACATTATTCTAAGCAAACGAAAAATCATGACCTAGAAATATTAAAAATAATGTAAAGTTTGGTTGATAAATATTCCGAATCGCTGACGATACTTTAAAGACTACTTTTGTAACTTTGAAATAAAGAGAGTAATTTTTATGGTTTGCCAAAAATACAAAAGAGTTGTAAAAAAAAATTACAGCTGTATAAAGCAAGATTCCGAGACTGCACGATCTAAATCTACGACCAATCGTAGCCGGTCCTCAATCAGTCACACAATGTTTGAGTCTTTTCCTAGAAATTATTCCTAAAGCTCTTTGTCCAATAATTAGAATCTACATCCGAGTCGATATGGATTTTCTTCAACATATACCCTCAAAAATACCGAAAGAAACGATTCTAATTAGTGTCGATGATGTAAGTCTACACTTGTATACCTCATAATACAAAAAATACCGAAGTTGCATAAAAACAGTTAATTTCGTTATGCTGTACACGTGTTTCAAGGAGTAACCTCCCATCAGCAGCATTAAAGCCAAATAATATGGAAAGCCATAATCCAAAATTAGTAACAAAAGAAGTACTCATTTCCAAAAATATCGAAATAGGAAGCCAAATCCCAGTACCAAGGACATCTACCGAATGCCATACACAGAATGAAGCCTCAGTATTTTTGAGGGGTTGGAATTTTGATAAAAACTGTAAATTTTTTTTCTACAGAGAAAGTAGACAGTCGACTTCATTGTCACGGCTCTCAAAATAGTTTATGAGGGAAATATATTTTATTTCGATCATTCTACATAACAACAAATAAAAGGTTAAGCAAACGGGTTGAAATGTAGCACCCACCTACGCAAATATAGTGATGGCATACCTTGAAGAAAAGGTGTACACTGAAGTTAGCGAAAAATATGATGACGATTTCATGAAATATGTTAAAAGGCAGTGAAAAGATACCTTAATGACCAGTTTATTTTATTGAAAAATCCCAAGATGATCTTATATCTGTCCACAAGGTCCTTAATTCTCTTCATCCGACAATCAAATCACCGTAGAAACAAGTACAGAACGGATTTTTTTAATATGAAAAGTGTGACATATGAGGGGGCGTATCAATAATTTATAGACGTCGCGCACGATATTGGTACTACCGAACGTAACGTCAAAAAGCAAAAAAAAAAATTTCAGTTTTCGAAGACGACGTATTGATAAAGTAAAGACGTCCTGGTTCCTTTTTTATCATTTTAATATTTCTATTTGTCTGTCATTCTTTAAATTTGTTTTTATACCAACTACATTTTTCAACCTATTATCACTTTTTGTTTGAATATATAATTAAAAGCCATTTATATGGTTCACGTCTTTCCTTCTGCATCTTTGTTTTTCCCAATACCTTATAGCAGAAAATTTTCGCTAGGTTCTAAGGTTACTACTTCTGTATGGTCCTTGCTACCGGGAAAAAGAAACCCGCTAGTTTTGGGCGAATATAAAGGTCCCTATTTTAAGGATATAAGTTTCAAAGTGCTATTGATGCGATCAGCAATAATGACCACTAAATTAAACATAAAACTCAAGTAAACGATCATCTAATTTCGTACTGAATCCTTTCAATTACGGGTAAATGAAGATGTTTCAAAAACAAGCAAGAGTATATATGAGGGTATAAACCCCCCTTTTTTAGACTCGAGACTTTAGCCTGATTTTGGGCTTACTTTGGACTTGACCACTTGAGTCCATTGACTCCATGGACTCAAAAGTCAGAGCATTTTGGACTTGTACTTCCAATTTTAAGAAGATTCAAAAAATAAAAAAAATATGGACTCTGGACTTCGTCTAAAATTTTGGGTGTACTCTAGACTCAAGGAGTAGGGGTTATATATACCCTCATGTATATCTGCTAGGATCAGTTGTCGGTTTGTGTGTTGGAACTGTCAGAATACACAAAATTGCTGTAATTGATTTTATTTTTTATATATAGTCTTTTTTATCCTCGGTCATTTTATTGCGACAAGAAATATAATTCATATACAGACAAAAAGTACCAGAATATGGGACTGCCGAGAAAGTTTGTTTAAAATCAGATCCTTCTTTCGACGGTTGTTCACATAAGGGCGAACAATGTTTGCGATCTGTGTCATTTTTTATAGGAAATAGTCAGAGTCGCGGTATACAAATTTGGCTGATTTTGGTGTCCTTTTTCAAGCCCTTTTATTGATTTCTTTGCCGACAATTTTGGTAAATGTATTATTATTTTGAATTAATTTGCACCGAAGACCCGAAGACACTTAAGTTTTCAAAATGGTCAACTTCGGTATGTCATAGATACATTAGCCAATACATCTATGGGTATGTGTTATTTCATTTATAAACAGTTCGGCAATTTATATTAGAATCCAAACTGGTACATTTCCGCGGTAGTTTTGCAATTGGGCGGATTCGTATTTCAATTTGGCGGAAATAGTTTTTCAATTGGGCAGAAAATAGTTTGCAACTGGGCGGATTTTATTTTTTTCAAGTAGGCGGATTACGTGTGATATGCCTGTAAAAGTATAATATGAAACAATTGTTTAAAAACCAAATGCACTAAAAAAGGTACAACAATTGATTATTGTGATTATATCCATGCCGAGTTTCATATGATTTTTTTTCCAGCAATTTGACATTTTTCTATGTTACGTATTTTTCTTCAGAAGTGAAGTTCAAAAGTTATCAAATGAAGGGGATATATCTTTACTACACATTTAATTTGTCTTTTTCTGTCATTGTTATGCCATCCCTTTTTGATACTTTTCCAAGTGATTTATGAATAGGATGAACTTCGTTCAGATATCCAAAATTTAAAAAACGTATATTGGGGTCATACGAAAAAAAAAGCCAGAGAGCATCAGGGACAATAAAAAAGTGACAAAAGGCATGCATGTAGATGACTGGACGAAACTCTTAAACAGCGACCAAAAGGATAAATTTTACTCTTTCTGAATTTACTTTGTTTCAATTCCTTTTTAACTTGTAAAACCTCTCCGCCCAATTGCAAAACTAAAAAACGCCCAATTGAAAATACTGGAAATGTGAAAATCCGCCCAATTGAAATGCGTCCATTTCCGCCTCATTCAAACAAACAATATCACATTAGCTCATAACTAATATGTTATATTGACCCTCTCCCCCACCGAATATTTTTTTCGTTCCTCAAAAAATATTCGGTAGTGGATAGGGCCAATATAACATATTAGTATTGTGTTTAAAAAAAACAGCAGAAAGGATAAAATAGTTACACAGAAAAAGTGATAAAAAATTTTTGTCCCCCCCTACCAAAAAAAAAATTTACCCGGGAGAACAGCGATAAAAAATCTAAAATTGAGTCATCTGTAATTCTTGACTATAGAAAGAACCTATAATTTCTTCACCTTTTAAATCTTTTATTTTATAAGTAATAGGGTTTGTATTTAAAACTTTTACAATTACAAATATTTCTTTTGTCCATCGAGTTGTATAACCCTTTTCAAAATGACCTTTCTTTTTTGTTATTCTTACTCTATCTCCCACTTTGAATTTAGGTTTTCTAATTTTTTCTCTTTTTTCTGGATATAAATTTTTATAAACTCTTGATTGATTTTTTAATTTACTCGCTTCAACCGGTGTCATTTTAATTGAAGAATGTATCGTATTATTATAGTTTTAACTAATTGATCTAATACGTCATAATATTTAAATGTTCCAGAGGCTGTAAAATATCTAAACATATGTTGTTTCATCGTTCCTATCCATCTTTCTACTACACTGCTTTTTTCTTCATT
>MJUU01008728.1:0-11380 GCA_002080025.1 Modiolus philippinarum | reverse complement strand
GGGGGGTCACTTCCACTATATGATGAGGTAGGGATGAGCCGCTGGAATAGGTACCTTTTTCTTGCTTCAGATTATATGATAAGGGTAGTAAATTGTGATGAAAATATGTGATAAGGTAGGGAATTTCAGATGAGATTATGTGATAAGGTTAATTTGTTGTATCTAAATCAGATATTAATTAGCATTTGACATATTTGCATTACTTAAGTATTAAACTGTGTGTAATTTTCTACTTTTTGATTGAAAATAAAGAATTTACAGTATTCACCCCAATATATGACAAGGTATACTTGTCTGAATTATATATAATTATGTTTACTTTTCTGCTAAAAATATGTGATATGGTAGATATTTTTGAGATTCTTAATATATGATAAGGGTGGGGGTCCTGATGTGCCAGCGGCTCACCCCTAACAAAAATCATATGGAGTGACCCCCCCCCCCGAGATATTTTCATTAATGTAATGTGATGAAAAAAGGGTGTTCTGTTCTGGTATTTCCCCCCGTTTTTCGGTATTAAAGAGTGAATCACATTAATTTACAGAGATGAACTGTATTCTAGGTATTTCTTTTAATTTGTTATTTTATAAACACATATATATCACACCAGGTAAGAGGGCTTTTTGGATAAAAAAAATAATGAGATTTTCATTCTATCCAAAATTTGATTGCTTTTCTATGAACCACAGTAAAGGTTGATAAAATAAATTATCATAATCACTAGTTTTGGACACAATGATATACATCTTTAAAAAATAAACAGACTGTATATGGTCACATATCACTCCTACAGTAAATCATGACTATACAAAACTTGTGATAAAATTAAATGTGTCATTGTGTATCATTTACCATTGCAGAGAAAATGCTCTACTGCTATGATGCAAAAAGTGTCATTTTATTTAAGGGAAGTATCAATGTAACCATTATCTACTAAAATACCGAAGTTACTGTAAATTTAGTCTCTTCGGGTGACAAGTGTCCTCAGTGCAGATCGTACCAACATATCTGGAAGACCAAAAGCCAAAAGATGTATAAGACCTGGCAGAGAAGAAATAATCCATTTTCTAAATGAAATATTTTTCATTAATGTGATGTGATAAAAAGAGTGTTCTGTTCTGTTATTTTCCTCCGTTGTGTGGTATTAAAGAGCGAATCAAATTATTTTACAGAGATGACCCGTATTCTATGTATTTCCCTATAATTTTTTATTTTATAAACACATATATCACACCAGCTAAGAGGGCTTTTTGGATCAAAAATTATGAAGTTTTCATTCTATCGAAAATTTGATTGCTTTTCTATGGACCATAGTAAAGGTAGATAAAATAAATTATCATAATCACTAGTTTTGGACACAATGATATAAATCTTTAAAAAACTAGAAAAACTGTGAGCAAAGCTCACTGATATATACCCCCCACTCCACCAACTGATAATCAATCAAATCAAATTCTAAATTAGAAGATGCAAATCTACATTATGTCACAAAGACCATGTCAAAGTTTCATGAAAAACTATTCAGTGGTTCAAGAGGAGTAGTGGATAAGAGATGGGTACCCACTTGTAATGTATTACAGAGTTCATGTTTTGCAATGGGAAACCTAAAAAATCAATCAAATCAAAATCTGAAATAAGAGGTGCACATCTACATTATGTAACAAAGACTGCGTTAAAGTTTCATGAGTATCGGATAAGAGATGGGTACCCCCTTCTAATGTAATAGCTAAGTCCTTGTTTTGCTATGGGAAACCCCAACAAATTCTGAAACAGAAGGTGCACATCTACATTATGTCACAATGACTGTGTTAAAATTTCATGACAATCTATTTAGTGGTTCAGGGAGAGTAGCGGATAAGAGATGGGTACCCAAATGTGTACATGTAATGTAATGGCAAAGTGCATGTTTGGCAATGGGAAACCCCAAAAATCAATCAAATCATATTCTGAAATAGGAGGTGCACATCTACATGTCACAAAGACTGTGTTCAAGTTTCATGAAAATCTATTCAGTGATTCAGGAGGAGTAGCGGATAAGAGATGGGTACCCCATGTGTACATGTAATGTAATGGCAAAGTCCATGTTTGACTATGGGAAACCCCAAAAATCAATCAAATCAAATTCTGAAATAGGAGGTGCACATCTACATTATGTCACAAAGACTGTGTTAAAGTTTCATGAAAATCTATTCAGTGGTTCAGGAGGAGTAGCGGATAAGAGATGGGTACCCCCATGAGTACATGTAATGTAATGGCAAAGTCCATGTTTGGCTATGGAAAACCCCCAAAAAATCAATTAAATCAAATTCTGAAATAGGAGGTGCACATCTACATTATGTCACAAAGACTGTATTAAAGTTTCATGAAAATCTATTCAGTGGTTCAGGAGGAGTAGCGGATAAGACATGGTACCCCCATGTGAAACGGACGGACGGATGGACGGACGGAAAGACGGACGGAAGGACGGACGGACATCCCCATCACTATATACCCCCCACTTTTCAAGCGGGGGTATAATAAACAGAATGTATTTTGCCACATATCACTCCTACAGTAAAGCATGACTATACAAAGCTTGTGATAAAATTAAATGTGTCATTGTGTATCATTTACCATTGCAGAGAAAATGCTCTACCGGTATGTTTCAAAAAGTGTCATTTTATTTTTAAAGGGAAGTAACCATAATCTACTAAAATACCGAAGTTACTGTAAATTTAGTCTCTTCAGGTGACAAGTGTCCTCAGTGCAGATCGCACCCGGCTACATATCTGGAAGACCAAAAGCCAAAAGATGTATAAGACCTGGCAGAGAAGAAATAACCATTTTCTAAATGAAATGCCAAAAATTAACAAAAGAGAGAGCTAAGCACTAGGGACATACTCGAAGTGCTGGACTGTTGAGCTGATGAATACCTTTCGGGACCAACATTTCACAGTTTAATGTCAGAGGCATCGACCCATAGCATTTAAGATTAAATTATAAGAGTTACTGAGAACAGAAACTTTAAAGAAGAAACTCCTTGAACATTCACCATAAGGTACAATGTTAAACATAGGTATGTTTCTGCCCACAGCCACTGTGTATACAAGCGTTGAACTTCCAAATACCATCTTTGAAAGAAAAAAAAAAACAGTTTATGGACCCTTTCCCATGTAAAGATTTGAGAAGATCTTATGTGTTTCCCATAGAACTCGAAAGTTATATTATAACTATGTTCTTGATGGTGGCGAAAGGCAGTGAGGTGCAGAACTGCAGGACAATATTCGAGCAATTTTCGAGCAGGACCATAGAAGAACCATTGGAACCAATCTTTACTTTATTTTCATTCAAGTTTCAGGAAAGAATATTCAATGTGGTCAAATGACCTTTGTTACCGGTTGGCAGCCATACCGGGCGAGATTTTTAATGTTGTTCTGCCATTTGGCTTCACGGTATTCGTTCTTCGATACCTTTACTTCAAAATGGCAACATAGTGATTTCAGAAATCATTTAATAATGGGTGTTTCCCTTATAGCCATGGCTTAAGTATATTTCCTGATGAGGGAATCTAGGGACCGTTGGTTTTGTTTTACGGCGTTTTCGAGATACACATCTACTACGGGATAACATACTTATCTTAGCACTTTGTCACGTGATAATAGTGACGTTGCGGTGCTTGACGTCTTCCGCTTTGTACTTGCTGTAAATAACAATATCTTACTTGACAAGTTCCACTTACAGAATGTTGTAAACAGTGGTTAAATTTTCATTCTATTTTATTGCAAAGCTTGAAGTTAAGAACCGCGGTAACACGACTGCACTGTCTGCAGAATAACACAAGATTTTTTATGTTTTGAAGTGAACTTAAATTTCGTCTCATTTGCGTCGATTTTACTGGAACAAATGTCTTTAAAAATGTTCAAATAAAAATCACGTCATTTAAAACAAATACTCATCTTCACAGGGAAAGTAAAAATCCCTTAATTTACAAATTAGATAGCATTTCTTTGACGAATTTACAAAGTGTGTGTTGGAAATGCCATAAACCGGAAATGTATGTGAACCTGAAAATGCCGGGAACGTCATAAAAGATGTTACGTCATTCCGGGAATGAAAGGATCTCGAAAACGACGTATTGGCCAAGTTGTTTGAGAAGAAATCTTTTCATACCGTTCTTGATATTTGGGTTATTAGATGTGGTTTGTTTTCATTGATTTATTCACTTTTTTACCTTTTTGGGGCCATTTAGGGCTTGCTTTATGGTATGAGGTTCCTCACTGTGTTGAAGACCGTACGGTGACCCATAGATGCTTTGTTTTGGGTCGTTTTAACCTGAATATGGGATGTTGTCTCCTTGACATTTACGACATTTCCTTTCTTTTTCATATTTTTCAAAAGTGACTAATAGTGAATTATGTTCTCTGCTAAGCAACAAGTTGGACGAGATGCAGATCTGACAGCCAAACACTACATTTCCGAAAGAAGCTATTTAATTATGAAGCTCCTTGTGACTAAAGATTGATGATTCCAAAATGGATCTGAATGGCAATGTAATTGCAGAGCAGATCTTTGAATAGTTTCCCCATTGTCTAAAAGGAAATACTAAAGATATTATAATTGTCAGTGTAATCATATGTCTCGGGTAAAACAATGTTCCCGAGTGACAGCCATGACAATGGTCATACTATAGAGCGCCCGAGAGCACCCGGGAAGGTAAAAAGCGCCCGGGGGAATTTTTCATATTTTTATATAAAGGATTTACCGAACGAAGTGACAAAATATATGATGTAGATATACCGGGAAACGTAACATCTGCATACTTTCTAGAAATTCCTGCCAAATCGTGGATTACGTTCTCTAAATTTTTGCCAGCAGCTGAATGATTACAACTCGAGACAGGTTCGACTATGAGGGGCTACAAAACAATCTTGCAACTATCTAATGTCATTTAACACATTGCAGTGCTTGTCATAAAACATTTTAAGAACATTAGCTAGGCACGATGAAAAAAGATACCCTGAGAAGATACCATGTTCGTCCACTCAACATGTACGGCGATGTTTTATCATCTAGACCAATCATATAAATGCTTAGGCTCATGTGGAACCAAGTTATTCATATACTTGAAATGAAAGACTGATTAAAAGACCCGGTTTAATATCAAAGAGCATAAAACGCGCGTCAGTGTTCCTTTGTACATTGTACGAATATTAGATTAGAGAACGCGGATCTCGACGAAGACACCCTCAAAATGAAAATAAATAATGAGATACCCAGCATTGAAAAAAAACTTTCTCAAATTTTCCAACAGTGGTAATGAATAAAGTGATGGTATATTTTTTATTCCCCAATCAAGCAATTTTACATATAAAATCGTGACTTTACGTATATTATGACAGATTAGCATGCAGTTAATTTGCAGCAAATGTGCCTGTCAGGAAGACACACAGGGCTTTCTAAAATTACAATTTTATGTGTGAAAAATGAAGAAAATAACAATTAAAACGAAAAAATCACAGGAAACATCTATAGTGACAGAAAACTACATGAAACACCACCATTATTACATATTTTTATACTCTGGGCGCTTTTTACTTCCCCCGGGGCCCACGGGCGCTTTTTAGTATGACCGATGGACAAGCTCGACCGTTCATATTTGAAGAGTAACATCTTGGAAACAGTTTGTATTTAGCTAAGTCGTTTTAGAAAGTATGTGACGTACCACATTTTCCTTGGGGTAAAATATTTCCCCATTGATGAACACCATGAATGAGATGAGTATTTGCCAATCACCGTGTTTGATTGATTGATTGATTAGTTAGAGTTTTACGTCCAATGAGCAATATTTCAGCTATATCAGGACGAGAACAAGTTAATCAATTCAAAAAAATTGTAATTAATAGAAGAAAGAAATAAAGGAGGAAGGGACAACCAGGGCAACGACTTTTGATTGCCACTGGAAAAGGGGAGAAATGGGTAGGGGCAGGAAATTTAGCCTTCTATACGACACCCAATGCGTCTGCTCTCTTAAGAGGAGTATAGAAGGGGTCTTTATACTGCATGGAGCGTGGCGTTTCTCTACACAGTTTGGCTACAATGGTTCGCGGTCAGGCTTTCCGTATTATGACCTGACTACCCCGCAAAGACCGGGCATTCCCCTATCCACCACCTGGGGACGCGCCCGGCATCTCTGTAGCCAAAGCCCCTGAAAACCTATTCAGGTGCCGGGTCACCGTTTTTGAAGAAGACCATGTAGCGACCATTGTGATTAAGTTTGGTTTGAAATAGTCCCTGTCGGTGGCCACCTGGATATGGTACTGACTTTCCAGACACAGTTAAGGGCCATTACAGGACTATTGTCAGTAGGTTTTGTGTTTACTTGTCTAGTGTTTTAAGAGAAGATCTTAAAATGCGTTTTCCATAAGGAACAATGCAATTCCAATTGGCCTTGCACCAATGTCATTCCAAATAGTCTTGCACCAATGTGATTCCAATGGGATTGCACCAATGTGATTCCAAAATGTGATTCCAATTTGTCATGCAACAATGTGATTCCAATAGGTGATTTGCCAATTACCGACTTTGGTTCCGTTCTTTAAAATTTTGACTCAATCAACGTCACGTGACACCGGACAGGTTGTCACATTTACCGAAGAAACCCTTATAAATCAGCATTCTGGTATATGAAATCTATTGGGATATAAAGCAAATCAAACAGGCACATAAAAGGTCATATTATTTTGATAAAGTTCACCAAAGTCGAAGTTTGGAATCCGTACAGGTCAAGAGAAAATAATTTTTACATTTTGGTTAGTTTACGTTGGAAACTAACCGTGTTTGTCCGGTCTAGAGTTGCTTCCCTTTGTCCAAGTTTGTAAAACGCGAGGTCAAATTCGGGAATTCCGTTTGAATTGGCAAATGGTCTATTGGCTTTGCAACAGTTTGATTTCAATTGGCTTTGCAACAAAGTGATTCCGTTTCACAATTTGAAAAAAGTGCATGACGGATTATGGAATATGATCGATACCTGATTGAAGATGCCTACATTGAAATCACACTGTTTCATTTGATCAAAAACTATATAACAACAAGAGGCTAACAAAGGCCTATAACTCAATAATTGTGTCCTTCAATAAATATGAGAAGGTGTAGTTTCAAGTCTAGTAAAAGATATGTCAAAACATGCTTCCCTGTAGGTTAAATATTAAACTACATATATGTACCCTGCCGATGGCCATTTTGGACAGAGTTAGGACCTCCCTATTTGACCAAGTTTTTTTTTTATTTCAGCCTAGTTGTACCAGAGGAGAAGATCTTTAAATGTGCTTTCTCATGGCTCAATTTCAAACTTTTTGAAAAAAGTGTTAACCTGAAATACCTGAAACAATACAAGGAAATATTGTTGGAAGGTTTGGTTCCAAGGACAGAGGTAAAGATCTCTGAATATGTATTTCAGTAGGGTCCAATACTAAACTCTAATCCCTGCTGGCAGTCACCTTGGCAAAAGTGTCGTATAGTGGGGACAAAACAAATCGAAAGTGACCAAGTTTTGATCAAATTTAAAGTCACCTTTCATACAGGGACCACACAAAGACTATTTTGGCCAAGTTTGGTTCCATTAGACCAACAAGTTTCAGAGGAGAAGATCTTAAAAAGTTTTACCATAGGTTCAAATTTAAACTAAGGTACCTGCTGGTGGCTCTTTTTGATAAAGTGCCAACCTGAAAAAACTATTCAGAGAACAACTAGAGACTAGTATGACGTTTTGTTCCACTTGACATAGAAGTTTATGAGATGATCTCTTAATGTATTTTCCAATGGGTCAAATGTTAACTGTGTTCCCCACATGTGGACATCTTGGAATACATGTGAATGTGAAAATCGGCTATTTTTACCGGAATCCTCCCAAGGATTATTGTGACCAAATTTGGCAATAATTGGCCCAGGAGTTTCAAGGAAATGGTCTTTGAATAAAAATTTATGGCACATATAAAAAGTGATGATAAAAAGCTCAACCTGGCAGTAGGAGATTTTACTAGAAGAAATGCTCCCATACAGACCCCAAATATCAGGAAATTTGACACCAATAACTCAACCAAAAGTCAAGTGAACAAACAAATTCAAACTTACTGAACCTCATTTCGTCAAAGCTACATGCAAAATATGTTAGGATGTCTACTGAAATGGCCCAAGAACCTTTTAATTGAAACACTGAACAAAACTTATGAATTCAAGGGCAATAACTCAGCCAAAACTCAATTGAAAGGGACAAAATAGTTTATCACTGACATTTTAAATAACAAATTGAACAAAATATGCTCTGTGAAACACTTATGCCCCCAAGTACAAGTTAAGAAGTTTTACATGAATAGTAATTTAGTTGCCTCTGAGAAATTCAACAGAAAAGTTAAACACAATAAATATAGCTGTGAAATTCAAAACACATCAATTTCCATTCATAACTAATATCAAATGTCTTAAATGAAGAAATTCTATTGAATCTGTTTTTAATACATTCTGTTCATATCCTGAAACATTTCCTCATTGAGGATTCATTGTTTCTATAACTCAGATAACATAAAATTTTTCCACCTGGTGTAGAAACCAAAGAAATGACATTGCAACATTGCACAAGACTATATCAGACTATTAAGTTGGAAAAAGGGAGAAAATCAAATGAGAAATAGCAAAAAAAATATTATTTCACATTTGTGGTGAAATTTAATCAGATAATCTCATACCAAGGTCAAGGTCCATATTCTGATACCACCTGAATGGTCTTTACAACCACCACAAGGATTATGCATGTAAAGCCAGCAATCTCTGACACTTACCATTCAAATGGTAATTCCAATGTTAAATTTCTTTTCAGAAAAAAAACAAATAAATAAACAAACAGACAAATATACAGACCGAAAACCATATGCTCCCAAACATTCAATTCTCAGGGCATAAAAAATCTGCCATACACTAAATTTATTCACAAATGCTATTTGGATATGAGGACAGGGAAATGTTGTAATAATTATTTAATATCCCCTAACATCTACAAGATTTGTCATATTTCAAAATGGTGATTGATACACTTTGCACATCTATACTTGTTAACAATTTAGCCAACCAATGACAGCAAATTTTTTTCAGTGATTCCAGAGGGTTTGCACTGAAAGAAAAGATATCTTGTTTTTTTTGTAGGCTAAAAATAATCTTAGTTCCATCTTTTTCCATCTGTATAAAAAAAATGCAGTAAAGTATATAAATTTTACATACATGTCCAATAACCTTATCACATGTGAAAACAATCGAGTTATTCCACATATCTGAACATAAAGTATGTATTTAAATATGTTAGGAGTTAAATAATGCTAACAAAAATTGTTCAATGTGGTTAAGTATGCATATCTTAACAAAAAAGAATCTAGAGCCAAATGGCAACCAATTATTCCCCCGCTCATTGAACCCTGAATCAATATGGCGGTGTTGACACAGTACAAGTATGGACACATTGATATACCTCTTCTTTTTTAAAAAAAAATATAAAAGGGAAGTTCTGAGCCCCAAAATAAAGTTTCATCCATTTTGAGGCACTTTGAATTTTACTGCCTTTTTGAAATGGCAGCCATTTTGGAAATTCTGAGACCCAAAATCATTTCTATGGATGCTAGACATCCTTCCTGTAAAGTTTCATCAAATTTTAGGATACCCCCACCCCCGCCTCTTCCTGCATTTTCTAACACATCTGGAAAAAGGGAATTATTGGAAAACAAAATAAAAAGTGCACATCTATGTTATGTAAATAAGGTCCAGCATAAGTTTCGTGGAGTTCTAATTAGTTGTAAAGGAGGAGTAGTGGATAGCAGGTATTTATATGATGGTTTGCATTGAGATAAATAGCTAAAATGACAAAGTCCAAAATATGTCAAAATTCTGCCAAAAAAGGAATAATTGGAAAACAAATTGTGTAATGCGAATCTACAATATGTAAAAAAGCTCCTGCATAAGTTTCATTAAATTCGAATCGGAGGTTTAAGAGGAGCAGTGGAGACCATGTTGTTTGAATTGAGCTAAAATGACAAAGTCAAAAATATGTCAAAAATCTGAAAAAAAAATTGGAAAACAAAAAGCGTAGTGCACATCTACAATATGTAATTAAGCTCCTGTATAAGTTTCATGAAAATCTAATCAGTGATCAGGGAGGAATAGTGGATACCATGTGGTCACCATATGGCTTGCATTTAGATAAAATGACGAAGTCCAAAACATGTCAAAAATCTGATAAAAAAAGGAATTATAGTAAAACAAAAAGCATAGTGAACATCTACAATATGTAGTGAAACTCCTGCATAAAATTCACGAAATTCAAATCAGTGATCAGGGAGGAATAGTGGATACCAGGTGGTCAGTGTATGGTTTGCATTTAGCTAAATTGACAAAGTCAAAAACACGTCAAAAACCTGGAAAAAAAGAAAACTGGGGAAAATAAAAGTGTAGTGCACATCTACAATATGTAATGAAGCTAATGTATAAGTTTCATGAAATTCCAATCTGTGGTTTAAGAGGAGTAGTGGATACCATGTGGTCAGCATATTGTTTGCATTGAGCTAAAGTGACAAAGTCCAAAACATGTCAAAAAATCTGGAAAAAGGGAATTATTGGAAAAAAAAGTAGTGCACATCTACAATATGTAATTAAGCTCCTGCAAAAGTTTCATGAAATTCTGATCTGTGGTTAAGGAGGAGTAGTGGATACCATGTGGTCATTGTATGATTTGCATTGAGCTAAAATGACAAAGTCCAAAACATGTAAAAAATCTGGAAAAAATGAAATTATTGGAAAACAAAAAGCGTAATGCACATCTACAATATGTAATCAAGCTCCTGCATTAGTTTCATGAAATTCTGATCAGTGGTTTAGGAGGAGTAGTGGATACCACGTTGTCACCATATGGTTTGCATTGAGCTAAAATGACAAAGTCTAAAACATGTCAAAAACCTGGAAAAAGGGAATAATTGGAAAACAAGAAGTTAGTGCACATCTACAATATGTAATTAAGCTCCTGCACATGTTGCATGAAATTCTGATCAGTGGTTTAGGAGGAGTGATAGATACCAGCTGTTGGGTACAAAAAGACGGACGGACGGAAGGACACCATGAACACTATATACCTCCCGCAAAGCCTGGGTATAAACATGAAAAGTTGTGTTTTTAATTCGTATGGACGGACAAACGGACAGACATAGGGTAAAACAAAGCGTCCCCTTGTAATGTGATAAAAATATTCATTAAGAACCTTCTGAATGATGTTTTTCAAGAAAAATTGTATACAAATACTTAAGCAATAAATAGTTTTACACTTTTTAGCTCACCTGGCTATAGCCAGGGTGAGCTTTTGCCATCACTT
>MJUU01008725.1:107668-131649 GCA_002080025.1 Modiolus philippinarum | reverse complement strand
ATGAATATCGAGATTGCCTTCCCACCGAGGGATTTGGCTGTTCTTCGAATCCACTGATATTACAGACAGATTACACTGCCTACGCCATCTCTGTGGGAGACCAAAGGGATGTAAAATAGAGCAAACTGCAAATTTATTTTTAGACGTAATATGAGAGTTAAGTATATTAATTAACCGAAATTTAAACATGGATTTGGTGGTCGAGTGGTTAGCGTAGTAGACTCTCAATCCTTAGTACCTTGACAGAGGGGGTTCCAATCCCACTGGAATCAACACAAATTTAATATTTAATATTAAAAGACTCAGACTCAGACTCTGAATCTGAATTGATAAAAACAGATGAAAAATTCATCATAGGCAGATGGTTCAAGCCAAAATGATTATTTTCATTGTAATTTTTTTTTCAATCAAGTACCCAAAAATTGGAAAACCGAATAAAAACGAAAAATTTCTAAGTATCATTTTCAAAAAATTGTTGATCGGGCGCTCAGCATAGATCGGTCCATAACACACAATAAAAACGAAGCACAAATAAGATGTTGGGGTTTTCATCGGTACTCACTGTAATTCTTATTTTAAAGCAAATCAAGTCCCATGGATTCTCTTAAACAAAGTGAAAGGGAATGCAGACTGTTAGTTAAATGAATAAATAAGCTGTCTATAAATTCAGTCATCTTCCTGGATTTGCGAATATTTACGCTAATGCAGGGCATAAAAATTAAAATATAACGGTCTATCGTAGGAACCCAACGGGGTTAGAATTAGAGAAATGAATATCGAGATTGCCTTCCCACCGAGGGATTTGGCTGTTCTTCGAATGCACTGATATTACAAACAGATTACACTGCCCACTCCATCTCTGTGGGAGAGCGCTGAGCGCCCCATCAAAATGTGGGCTATTTCAATTTTTTGAAAATGATACTTAGAAATTTTTCGTTTTTATTCGGTTTTCCAATTGTTTTGATATTATCTGCACTGATGAGACTTGTTGTCGAAATGGCCATATGCAGAAGATAAATTAACTGCAATTTTTGGGTACTTGATTGAAAAAAAAATTACAATGAAAATAAACATTTTGGCTTGAACCATCTGCCTACGATGAATTTTTCATCTGTTTTTATCAATTCACATCAAATTCATGTTAAAATTTACAGCAAATTTTCGCCCTTCAACAGGCTTCGTCAGGCTGATTATTAATTATCTACGCACGTGTTTGCATGTGCGATAAAAATGTTTTTGTTGGTACGATTACACTTACAATGAAAATTGAAACATAGATATTGTCGTTCTTTATGACAAACAAAGCAAAACATTGTAAATATAAAATATGAAAAAAATAAAAAAATACAATTAATTAAAGGATGTCAACATAATTGTTTGGCGCTGAAAAAAATATTGTTTTTATTTTTTGTTACAGTTGAATTTCATTTCGTTAAATCCATAATTAGCCTACGGAAGTCTGTTGAAGGTCGAAAATTTGCTATAAACTTTAACATCAATTTGCGTTTTAGTGTCGTTATGATTATTTTATACAATTACTATATATGATATAATAATCGTCTGAGGGACCCGACAAACCTGGACTTGCTGATACGACCCATTAAAAATTAATTATATATTCGTCTAAGGCACGGGGCAAACAGAGCGACAGAAGTGAGAAATGATTAACGGATACACCATTCTTCTGCGGAACTTGTATGTTAATGTAAGATTGACAATCAAAGCTAAAACATCGCACACTTCCCTGATTGAAATACACAATCATGTGAATTTAGATACTACATATAGCTATTTCAACGACTTATGTCTCACCAGCGCAGTTCATATCAAAACCTTTGAAAAATTATTATAGGAATTTAATGTGCTATCACATCAATTAATCAGGTGAAAATGACAACCGTTCGCCTTTACAATCTATCCAGGTAAGATCCGTTTGTCGCACCTTGTACAACACCAGATGTATTTTTCATCTGTTTTTATCAATTCAGATTCAGAGTTCGAGTCTTTTAATATGAAATATTAATTTTTTGTTGATTCCAGTGGGTATCGATCCCCTCTGTTAAGGTTCTAAGGATTGAGAGTCTGATACGCTACCACTAGACCACCAAACACATGTTCAAATTTCGGTTAATTAATATGCTTATGTCTCATATTACGGGTCAATATAAATTTGTAGTTCACTTTATTTTACATCCATTTGGACACACACCGAGATGGTAGGAGCAGTGTAATTTGTCTGTAATGTCTGTGCATTCGCAGAACAGCCAAATCCCTCGATGGGAAGGTAATCTCGATATTCATGTCTCTAATTCTAACCCAGTTTGGTTCCTACCATAGACCGTTATATTTTAGTTTCTTAGGCCCTGCATTAGCGTATATATTCGAAGATCCGGGAAGATTAGCAAGTTTCCACGTTGACTGGATTTATAGACAGTTTATATATATACGTCTAAAGTGATTCACAACAACATCAAAATAATATAAAAAATTAGGCAATAAAAGTCCTAAATTGACCAAATGTCGAAATTTTCGCTAGACCTACTAGTTTCTTCAGCATTCATGTTTTATGTACTTCATTGGAAGAGTACTCGTCTTGATAAGTTGGACTTTTTTATAGTTTGATTTTTACTGTGAGTCTTTTTGTGTATTTACTTTTTAGCCATTCACCTTACGTAGGAGGAGGATTTGGATCCAAGAATACGAGTTTAACCCCACCGCAATATTTGTCGCCTGTCCCAAGTCAGGAATATGCAGGTAATTGGCTTGTCCGTGTCTTCTTATTACATTTTAGCTTCTTGATATTTGGGTTATTGGATGTGGTTTGTTTCCATTGATTTATTCACCTTTTTACCTTTTTGGGCCATTTAGGGCTTGCTATATGGTGTGGGGTTCCTTACTGTGTTGAAGACCGTACGGTGACCCCTACATGCTTTGTGTTGGGTCGTTTTAACCTGGAGATGGAATGTTGTCTCCTTGATATTACCCCATTTCCTTTCTTTTTCATATACTGTCAAATATTTTTTCTATCTGGACACAAGTTAAATATTTATACAGAAAGACTGTCAAAAATATTTTTCGTATATGACTTTCCCCACAAGATATGATTGATTGATAAATATTTTCAGTTAACACATCTAGTGAGCAATACTATTATTAGAACGAAAATTTGCATTAAAAAATCTAAATGAAATGAAGAAAGAAAAAATGAATAATAAATAAATAATTTTAATACGTGTAATAAAATAACAATAAAGAGTGAAGGGTCGACAAAGGCATTGAGTACTAACTGTCACCGGGAAATGGGTAGGGGCAGGAAATTATCCCCGCCAACTTATTATGTACAAACACCACAACTGTAATCAATAAGAAATATATAAACAAATACTGTGAAAATGAATACTTAAATGAACTGGATAAAAACAATTTACTACGATTTTCTGTTAATGCCATCCGGATATAATGTACCTAACTCTCTTATCCAGAAGCTTTATCTTGATTGTCTCTGTTTATTGCTCCGAACCCGTTCGTGATCAATAATGGTCACGTTTGATATTGCAAAATCTTCCAAAAAATGCCCAGGTAATTTGAAATGTTGATTGACAGACAGGGGTGGTTTCTTAGTGAGCTCACTGCGTTGTCATTCTTTTGTTGAACGGTTGGACACTTTCACCCACATGATGTAAACCATAGACAGGCAGTCAATGAGGTATACAACATTATGTGTCTTACAATTGACATTGCAGAACACATTGCACACCTTACCCGTTTTTCTGCTACTGAATGTCTGTGTTAGTTGCATTTGCGGACAACACTTGCATCTTTTATCTCCACAAGGTTTGCATTGAGATAATATCTCATGTGTACACTTTGTTCAATTACTATTATCTAAATTTGTGTGGGTTCTGGAACCGGGGGATTGACTCCCACCATCGTAGTTTTGTCCTTAGCTATATTTGATATTACTGACTATTCGGATTTCGTTTGGTTTTATGCATTTAAACATTTTTTGAAATTATGGATTTCCTTTCTTTGGGTTCTAGTGCTGCTGATGAGGAATACATTTCCGACATGGCCATACAGCTCATTAAAATTATCGCAGTTGGAGTTAACATATGTGTTATGGTCTCATGTTCATTTACTCCATATCCTTTCGTAAAATATTGCATTGGTCAAGTTATGAAGAGATTTTGGGGAGATTCGCTCGAACCAAGGCATCCTTTTATAGTTTTTTTGCATTTTTCAATTTCCTTCCACTGATGTCGAACCAAGCTCGAAACTTTTGACAGCGAAGGATGATACGTGAGAACGAAGGGAACTCTTTTATTGATCTTCTTGTCTTTGTAATGAAATAGCTCGTCTCTTGTGACTTGACATGCTCTATTGAACCCTTTTTGTATGACTTTGTCAGAGTACTCCCCTTGATTTTAGATGGTATCTTAAGTCCCCTAGCCTTTGTTTAGTGGTGTTATCTGATGAGCAAATGCGTTAAGGATACCTTGGTTCGAGCGAATCTCCCAAAAAACTCTTCACAACTTGGCCAATGTTGGTATGTTTGGATTACTTGCATATGAGTTATTTCGCCCATTGGTCAATGAAATTTTACTAAAACATGAAAAATCTTTTATTGTTTTTCAATGTGTACTGGATCGACAGTACACTCAAATTATCTTTCCCCTAAGTTTTGTATGGAATACATTTAAAAAAGGACATTATATTAATAATGTTTTACTCCATTACTTGATCTGTTTTTTTTTTTTTTTTTAGGTAGAATATTTCTCCCAACTCAATACTTCTCTACAAATAATACATAGTACTTTACCCAACTTCATTTAAAAACCATTTTGATTTTTCGATAATACTCAGTTTGCACAGATTAAAATTATTCAAGATATTATTTACCCTTTTAAAGTAATTCAAACAATTGGATTTGAATTTTCTGCATTATTGAAATGAACCCAATGACCGTGTTGAAATTCATCTTGTTTTAGATGTTTCAATTTCCCTAAGAAAAGTTACAAAAATAAGTCGTTAATATCTGTGTATTTCTATGATTGATCATTTGCAGATGAATAGCTTAAGCACATGTGACTTTGGATTTTTGTTTATTACAATACATAAACGACGTAACAGCGTGTGTTAAAGTGATTACATGCTTGTTATTTTCTCTCCTATTTTAGCATTCTATATTTATATATTTTAAGAGTTATTTCAATTATGTCCTTAAAATTTGAATAAAAAAGAATGAATATGGTGTAAATACTTTTAAGACAAAGTCTCTACAGCTACATAGTAACAGAAGAACTCTTTTATTACTGTTCTTATCTTGTTAGCATTAGACCTTAAGCAATGTTTACTTTACTTACGACTCGAATGTCTAGAAGAGAATTATCTATGTCAAAGTATATGACTGCAACACAGGAAAAAATGATGATAATGGTGGCAATTGACATCACACCTGTGTGCAGAAAGTAAGAGAGCTGCAATGAAACATATTACATATTATTACATAGTAGTACTTCATGGTAAGAAACCGAGGATTGATGCATCAAAATTGGTTAAAGCCTGCCTTTGAGACTTTGCTACTACAATGTGAAGGTCTTGCAGTTTCTAGGTCAAATTGTTGTTCAGGTCTATCGTTGTCTTTCATTTGTGCTTTTAGGTTGTGCAGTTATCTTTTAATAGTGACAGGTGATTATAATTGTCATTCAATATTATATTACCTTTTCTTATTTGTATATTTTGAGTGAGATAAATGTTTTTGTTGACTTGAATGATACAGAAAAAACGACATGCATCTTAATCGAATATGTTTAAATACATTTGCAATGTTTCTGTCTGATAAACAGTCTCAAGAAAAAAAAAAAAACATTATTTTTTTTTTTTGTAATGAAATGTAATACTAAATGAATGGTGTTTCTCGACCATATGGATGAAGGCGCGAAGAAATTAAACATCTATATGGACATTCCGTTGTTATACATTACTCTAATGGTTGATGTACACAACGCATACATAAGTTTGATTTAGCAGAACTTTTTACACAGTTAAACATGATACCACAAACAAGGCCGACGGGCTTAGGTCACAGGAACAAGCTGTTAAAAGTTATTCAGAAACAAGACAGTTGATGACACGTTTACCTTTATTTGTTTACATTGGTAATAAGAAAAAGGGTTAATGTGTGTGTTGTTCAGATTAGATTCGCCATGTTGCTACATCTGTAAAGGGAAGGGGTTATGATTCGATATGTTGCTTCATTTATGCACCTCAGTCAGTACCTGGTAGGTGCACAGTTGTTTTATAACTCAAAATACGAAGTATTATACATTTAAGTTAAACAAAATGACTTCTTTCTTGAAATCAGTGTTTCCGTGGAGCCTTTACGTAAAAAAGCTGATAAAATTTCTGACTTCTGTGGTAAGTGTGTAACAGTCAAATTTGTTCGTCAGGAAAAAAAAATGTCCAAACGGAATGTATAACATACTCATTTAGCCGCCATAGCATACTGCACCGAAATTTGCTTCCATAATGTTAACGATCAATGTGCGGTAGACTGACATCTAAATTTTCATTTCACTAAAAGTATTAATTTTGAAAGCAAATCCCGGTGTCTGAAAATCTCAGATTTGTTGACACAACCAGGCAGGAGCCCGGGGCCGGAGGCATGGTGTGGGAAGTTTAATGGGATCAATTAACTTGTATGCCAACAATCCTTGAACACAAGGATTGTTAACAATCCTTGGATAAAAATTTTATCCAAGGATTGTTTGTTTTTTCAAAATTTTTGTAGTTTTCAGTAACTGAATATGTATTTGATGATTAATCATTTTTATCTTTGAAAAGTAATTTTGTGAGACAAAATAAATGATTTTATACATATATTGATATTTTTTTGTCATTTATAGCAGAATGGATACCATTGTTTGTGATTGTTAGGGATTATGACAGCTTGGGTCCTGTTATGAAAATTATTATGTGTGATAGTTTATAACTATAATTGCAATTCATGTTGTTGAAAGGCCTATAAATATAGATACACTCAGTGACTGCTCAAATACTTGATTTGCAGTTATATTAATATTTTATATACATATACATTCTCTCTATTTTCACAATGATAAGTAAGAAAATAATAAAAAGGTCAACATAGTTTATTTGCTACACTTGTTGACTCAGACAGGTATCCATACTTAAAACATTGAGTCTTACTGGACAAAATAAATATATTCAAAGTTATGAAAGGCGTACCATCAGGCGTGCACTTCAAATGTACCTTGATGAGAGAATGTGATGGGACCGATAGGGAAAAATTCAATATATATAAACCAGCAGATAGCAGAACAGTACCCAATGTATATACAGCAGTAATACAAAACAGCCCTTTTAAGGACTACCAAAACATTTCAAAAAGAATCTTAGTTGATGCTGGGACTAGTCCCATGGTTGTAAACATACATGGATACAAAAAAATATTTCCTATTAAAACCTACATGTTTACCCAAGCCAAGTTTCAAATATTAATTACATGTTACAACGTTCAAAGAATACCTATAAAAACACACCCCAAGCTAAGAACAATTCTTAAATTTTCTTTTTTTTCACAATTTCTCAATATAACTTCAAAAAAACTAAAAACTAAAATAATAAAATCAATTTCTAACATTTTATAAAGTATTAAATCTTCACTATAATGCATTTCATAGAAATATTTAGAACAATCCTTGGACAATCCTTGGACAATCCTTGGATAGAATCCTTGGATAAAATTTTTATCCAAGGATTGTTAACAATCCTTGTGTTTAAGGATTGTTGGCATACAAGTTAATTGATCCGTTTAATGTAATTATTAAGAAGTTCCATTCACAGTCAAGATGTTGAGAACAAAGTTGATCTTTCGGCAGTAGAGGGTGTGCTGTAGGGATCGAAGCGTAATCTGTTAAAAAGCTTTTTTGACATTTTGATTGGTAAAACATATGCACACTTTAAATAGGCAGGATATGCGAATTCCATGTTTCTATTGCACCATATGGTAACAACATCGGATATTTGTACCGTCAATGGAGATAAGCATTACCGTATTACCTTGCAGTAAACTTGGTATTAGTCTAATTAGAACTAATCTTACTGTACGGTAATAGTTCAATATTTTTTGCCATTGACGGTACCTGTCCAAGTACCAATATCCGGTGTTGTTCCCATACTGTGATTGTTGAAAGTCAAAAATGACCTAAGATGCAAATGATTTTGAAGGGGGACTTCTACAGCTACAGAACCACAAATACAAATACATATTTGCGTACAAGAGAAGTATGCTCGCTATATATTTCAGTTACGGTGTTCTTTTTCATGAGATAATTTCTCATATGGATATACTATCATTCTTTCAAATTTTGGCATTTATTTCTGTAGTTTCAAAATGAAATTCTGACCACCTGTTTTAAATGTTTTATAATGCCAAGATTTCTTACAATCGACTTGATGCGTGTCCTGTGTTTGTCTGTATGTTGTATGTTGTAATCGTCCACTAGCTTAAGTCACCAGTGCTTGTGTCGGGAACGAATGACATTGATTGTAAGAACACTTTGCGAGTTTAATAAATGCTAGTTGACAACCCCGCATCCATGACCAAGAAAGACATGGTTGAAGCGTTGTACGACAATTAGCAAAGAATTCCGTTCAAACCTGTGCTAGGGGCCGTCTTGTACTTGCTATGAGGTATGAGCATAGCTCATTGTTGAAGGCCTCATGGTGACTTCAAGATGAAGAACAACAATAAAAAAGGGTTGTTCTTTTTCTTCTTTTTACCATGTACCATTTGTTGAGACTTTGTCTCATGTACATTTTCTCCATATTCTTTCATTCACCATTTACGATTGGAGTTTGACTTTTCTGCAGTATGGAGTTCGTAGAAAGATTTACCGTGCGAGAGCTGTATGCTCTCTATATATCCCAGTTATAGTGTACTTGATCGTGAGAGAATTTCGCATATGTGTATACTATCATGCTTTCCAATTTTGGCATTTATTTCTGTAGCTTCGAAATGAAATTCTGACTACCTAATTAAAATGCCCACATCTTGCTTTTCTATAACGCCAAGTTTTCTTACATTCGGCTTGATAAGTGCCGTGTGTTTGTCTGTATGCTGAAATTGTTCACTAGCTTAAGACACTTGTGCTTTTGTCGGGAAACGGATGACAGTGATTGTAAGAGCACTTTGCCAGTTTAATTAATGTTTGTTGACAACCCTGCATCCATGGCCAGGAAAGACATGGATGTAGCGTTGTTCGACAATTAGCAAATATCCCGCTCAAACCGGTGCTGGGGTCCGTCTTGAACTTGGTATGAGGTATGAGCAAAGCCCATTGATGAAGGCCTCATGGTAACTTCAAGATGAAGAACAACAATTAAAGTGTTTTTGTTCCTTTGCTTGTTTTTAACCAGGTATTTGTAGAGACTTTGTTCCGTGTAAATTTAATTTATATCCTTTCATTCACCAATTATGTATAAAAAGGTGTTACGGATTTAGACCATAATAAATTAATTGCTAGAGTCTTATCCATTTTCTTCACAAAATATTGGGCGGGCGGGCGCGAGGACGGAAGGTCGCATTTAATATATTTAAAATTTCACGAAAAATGTTGTCATTTAAAAAGAAAATTACCAACATGGCCAAAACAATCATCATGGCGCGCAGGGATGAGAATCTAGGATATTTTTTTATTCTGGCCTATGTAATCTCTTAAAAAATATTTCATGCCAATCGTTCAAATTATTTTATATCCTAATTCAACATTTCATAACTCTATCAATATTAATGTTCGATAACCCTATAGGCTTGCAATTATTATCTGTTGTATCTCCCATTGGTCTCTAAAAATCTTTATATTGTTACAGCAAAATGTACATGAATTTAAGAACTTTCAGCTGTACATTGTTCAAGCATTTTTTATAGACAATAAAATAAAGACAATATACAATACAACTCTCATTCACAAACTCGCAAACATAGAACAGTCAGATGTTATCGAATTCAAAAATATACAAATAAATTATTTATAACGTTTACTGTTTTCAATAAATTCAAACACACATCGAAATAACAATTTGTTGTCATCCATTAAGAAATCATCAATTCCAAATAGAATAATTTTCACTAAGCAGTTGCACAAAATTTCTTTAAATGACAATAATTTTACATTGGGACAAAGTATTTATTTATTTTTTTTTTTTGAAAAAGAAAAACCTTTTTTTCATATCAATCACAATAAATGAACAAGAGCTCTCCATAGCCTGTATTGCTCGCCTGGGTCAATGCAGCACTGTAATCCACAATTGATTGTCCACCTTTGCTAGTGTATGCACATAAAATCAAAAACTGTTTATTAAATTTGATTAGAATTGTTTGAGCAGTTTCAGAGAAGCTTTTAGATGCAGTTTCCTAACTTAAGGTACCTATGTTAATTTACGAAGCTATTTAACACAAAACTTTGCGGAGGGTCACCCAAGGACTATCATATCAAAATTCTACTGAAATTGTTCGAGCTGTTTCAGAGGAGAAAATCCTTTTATGCATTTACCATTAGGTCCAATGTTATATTAAGTTTTGCTACTGGTGACAACGTCGAAAGACAGATCAGCACCAAAGTTAAAAATTTGGTCAAAATCTCACGAGTTTCATTTATGTAATAGTTAAAGTATGTTTCAGAGTAATAAATTGAATTGAAGTGCTTCGTAAGATAAGAGGTCGTCAAGATGCCTGAGCGTGTAGCGCTAAAATTCAATTTATTACTCTGAAACATACTTTAACTAGCTTAAAGACCTCAAATATAAAAAAATACCGCCGAATATACAAGAACGTATATCTCTAAAACAAAATGCTGACATCCCGCCATTGAAATAGAATCTTCTACTCATGTTTGTTTCAATCAGTTTATTAGGCTACATATATCAATAGGTTAATAATTTTTTTTTTTTTTTTTTTTTTTTTCATACGAGAAAGTTTCTTTTTTATTGATCTTGTTTCAGATATTTGTTTACTTTTATTATATACATACCGAATATATTACTGAGTTAACGATCTATTGTCACTTTAGATATATTTTCTTACACCTGTTCGTTAACTTGCGATGGTGTCTGCGGCGAATTATGTAAGGCGCTTGATCACCTTGATATTACAGAAAGGTAACGCAGGTTCGATCCTTGGACCTGGATTTTTTTCCCACATGAAACTTAAACTTCATCTAAAATTTAGGTGAAACATAACAGAAGGTTAAAGGTAAGCATACGACTAATGAATGAATGAAAATGCATAAAAAGTAATGAGGTAAATAATTGGGGGTAAGTAAATAATTTGAGGTAAATTATCAGTTAAAGTGCTTAGAAATCGAGAGAATCAAAGGAAAGACAAAAGAGAGATGGAATAGTCCAAGGTATTTACAAGAATTATTGTGTCCTGAATAACAAAAGAAATGCGCATAACAGGACTGTCAGCAATGTTTGAATTGAATCCATTCAGTCATTTTCTATTGTATCTTTGTATGCATTTCCCATTTGGATCCAATACATGGCTCCTGGCCATGTTGGATGTTGAATGAGGATCAGCCCCGAAGTAATAACCCTTGGTCAGTTTCTCATAATAATCATTTATACAAAGTTTGGTTTAAATCTATGGTTTAAAACCTGGTGACACTTAGTCAGCATAATTTATGTCAGGTTGATTGAAATCCATTCAGCAGTTCTCTAGAAGATCCTTGTGTACATTTTCTATAGGTTACAATTTTGTCGGTTATGTAAGATGACCGATCGTTACCAAACTAAAAATGCTTCGTCAACATCTCATAAGCATCATTAATGCCAAGTCTGGTTCTAAGCAATTCAATAGTTCTCAAACAAACTGTCTTCACTGGCTCCAATGTTGAAATTTAGTTTCCCGCTGGCGGCCATGTTTGATGACGGATCTACAACAAAGTACCAACACTTGGTCAGCACCTCATAAGCATCATTCGTGTCAAGTTTGGTTCACATCCAATCATTGGTTCTCAAGAAGAAGATCTTTCTATGTATTTTCCATAAGGCACAATGTTTAAATTAAGTTCCCCATCTGCGGCAATGTTGGATAATGGATTGGCACCAAAGTGACAGCATTTGGTTAGCACCTTAAAAGCATCATTCATACCAAGTTTGTTTCAAATCTATTCAATGGTTCTCAAGTAAAAAATATTTGTATGCATTTTCCAAAAAGGGTCCAATGTTAAAACTGAGATCTTCGCTGGCGGCCATGTAGGGGGGATGCATCGGCACTAAAGTAACAACACTAGGTCAGCATCTTATATGCATTATTCATGCCAAGATTGGTTCAAATCCATTTTGTGTTTCTCATGAAGAAGCTCTTTGTATGAATTTTCCCATAAGGTCATTTCCCGCTGGCGGCCATCTTAGAAGAGGTCGGAGAACTTGACCGTTTTCAATTAAATGTAGTCCTTGACAAGCTGAACAATTTTTTAATTTTTTTTGAATTTTTTGAAATTTAAACTTGACCTTTAACCCAAAGCTTTTTTTGAAATATAGGACATAAAGTATAAAATTACGCAAAATGTTACCAATAAAGGACCATAACACATTTCTAGGTACTTAAGTTTTTTTTCAAAATTTGTATGTGAGTAGATTTTAACATGCTAAAAATTTAAACTTAACCTCCATCTACTATAGTTTTAAAAAATCAAAATTTTGAAAATTTACCGGAAAAAGGGGCAATAACTCTCAGATGGATCATTACATTTTCTTCAAAATTTCAGCATGGGTAGATCCTGCCATGCTGATTATTTTAACCTTGTGTCAATTTTTTTATATCTGTAACGGTTTTGGAGTTATTTGTCAAAAAATGTAATTTACCGCCTATGTTCTATTTATAGTAATGACACTGAAGACATTCAAAACAACAAATCTGAAACTAGCTACCCAAGTGATGATTCAATTGAAGTTTAGTTGATCCAGTGGTTTCAGAAGATAAGATTTTTCAAAGTGAGCTAACGACGGACGGGCTGACGGACGATGGACGCCAACTAATGGCAATAACTCACCCTGGCATTGCCTAATGAGCTAAAAATGTTCAATGGTTTTCAGTTAGACCACTCAATCAAAGTCTAATACTAAAAACGAATTAATGTACTTGACTAGTGTGATGCTGTTGTCATTCGTCAATGATGATCATTTACCTGTCGAAGGTCCGACCATTTTTTATAAATTTTATAAGCATTCTTAATTAAAGTAAACAACAAATAAATAATCGGTAATTATGTCATATTTAACTTAATAAAACCAAAAATCTAAACTTATCATACATCTACAAAATTAAACATTCCAAATTTCAAATTAATTTTTCACTTTTCCTTTTAAGGATGTTCGCTTGTCATGTTTATGTATTTTTGTAGATTTTTAGACTTCGCTGGTTTTATCCATTGAAATCTTAATGATTATTTGCCAGATGACCCCCCAATTACTTTTAATTTTTTTTTTTTCATTTTATACTTTTTTTAAACATTATGACAAAATTTTATCAATTAGTTTTATTTTGTCACTTTCATTTTTGGATGAACATTGATCATGTTAAACCTATGAAAAGTGAAGAAGAATTATGTTTCCCGCAATATTTTGAAACACTGGTATCTCAAAATTCCTTCGGTTAACCTTTAATTTTTTTACTAAGATAGCTTTTTTTCAATTTTCCAACAGATCATCACATTCAATTGAAATCCTTGTTATTTTAAAATTGACCAACACACATCCTTTAAACGATTTAGCTCAAAAATCAAGTTTTGACTTCTTTGATACAAATAAAAACAACATAATTTTGTAAATTATAATCCATTAAAATTTAATTTGTTTAAGAATTAGTAAGGAATAACTGGTACTCTTATGTAAAAAGAATAACTTGATTAGTACTAATTTATATGTTTTCATCTTTTTCAAACATAACTCTTTAAATTATAATTGTTTGTTTTGAAATTAAGTAGGAATTTATATATGTTTTATGAAAAAATAAGTTTAAATAAGGCAATAAAAATATCACTTACACACTCATTAAAATCATTGAAGCATCAGGACAATTTCATTAGCCCTCATATCCTCATTTTATGTTCAGATTTTGGGTTAATTCAGAAATGTCCGACAGGGACCTTTATCACCATATGATTCTGCATGTATTGTAGATGCAAGTTTGACACCTGTCGACAAACTTTGATCTCAATTTCATGGTTCAATGACTTTCTAAAAAAGGTCATTCATGTCTCTTTCTTTGAATAACGGCAGTAGAATACCGAAGGAACAAGGGAAATGATGATTACAAAAATCGAAATCTTAAGACATGACAAAAAGGAACATCAGTGAAAAACAAAACAAGGACTTGAGACAGCCACACGACAGGGAAATATTAAGACAACATTAAGAACTTAAGGGTTTTGACCAGGGCAGGCCTAAAATTTAATATTTACAGGATTTAAACTATATATGTCCATATAAATTTTCAGGAATTTTCAACAATTTTTACCGTTCTGTTTTGTGTCTAATGGTCATCAAAGATGGCATGTTTCCTCATAATATTTGGTCCGTTCAGAAATTGCTTCTGGTGTATAAAATAGGCTCCAATTGAAATTTTGTTTGATAAAAAGTCATCCAACATGTAAAATTCTGTAGCATAAGCAAGGGTAAAATTAAACATAAAATACCATTATACATTTTAAATAGTTTGAACTGAAATGCATTGGTGATTTCAGCCATATAGACTGAAAAGTTTACCCAATTTTCATTAAAATTAACCACTTCTTGTAAAAAATTGTGCAGCTTAATTTTCAGCAAAAACTTAGAATAGAGAGGGAATTAGTTTAGATAAGATATACAAGAATTTTAGAAAAAAAAAATATTCCCGGGTATGTTTTTACAAAATTGATCATAAAATAGGCAAAAATCAATCTGAGTTTCACATATTTTCCATTCCATTTTCTAGATATCATTGCATAAAATGGAGAGTTAATGTGCTAGTTATAAACAACTATACGTTGAGTAGTGATTAACATGACATAAAGAATATTTATTTGATTTTAGATTTTTTGTCAATATTGAAATTTTAATTGTACCTATCACAATGGTGCTAATTATTCAGTTTTTAAACATCTTTGACTTTATGTTCTTCCAAACGTTTAGATGTTATCTGCACTGAAGAGACATAAATTGTCGAAATGCGCTAATGCAGAATCAAAATTGACAGTTACTTCGGTATTTAGTTATTATGCAAGTACTATGAAAGGGAAAACAGAGTAATCTCCCCATACCCCAGGTCAACCCCTTCAGCACTCATAGTGTGAATTCAGTTAAACCTTGGAGTGACATCAGGTGCTCCGGAAGAGTAAGCATGTCCTGCTCCGCTCAGCGGCAACCGTTACATTGTGAGTCAATCCAGGGTTGAGTCAAAACTGGTAATGACAAATCCATGAAGATGTAAAATCTAGCTGTAAATATCCGTTTCAATTTGGGACACAAACACGTAATATCTGTCAATGATGTCATAATGACGGCCATAGCATTTCTAACGGAATAAAAGTAAAAAAAAATGCTGAACAAATCCTTCTCTTCACTGGCTGTTGTAACACCTAGACTCTCAATATTAGGTTCCACCTTATTATGTACATGCCTGTCTGAAGTCTGTCAAGTTAAACTTGACTTCAATATCATTGTTAATTGACTTTGTTATTCCTGCATTTTCTGAAGAAACAAAATAAGTGTTGCGAGGTGGTTATAAAATGTAAAAATACAATAGTCAATAGAGTGGTTAACCACCTAAATTGGGCACAGTCAAAATTAAAACAAATATAAAAAGACATCTGAATCTAAAAGATAAAAAGGGGTAAAACAGCCAAATGTTTAGACATGTAATATTTTACGAAAGGATATGGAGTAAATGAACATGAGACCATAACACATATGATAACTCCAACTGCAATAACTTTAATGAGCTGTTTGGCCATTTCGGAAATTTATTCCTCATCAGCAGCACTAGAACCTAAACAAAGGAAATCCATAATTTCAAAAAATGTTTAAATGCATAAAACCAAACGAAATCCGAATAATCAGTAATATCAAATATAGCTAAGGACAAAACTACGATGGTGGGAGTTAATCCTTCGGTTTTAGAATTTATACAAATTTAGATAATAGTAATTGAATAAAGTGTACACATGAGATATTATCTCATGTACAAGTACACCATGTCTAGGAAAAATAAAGAGCATACATCTCTACCACGGGGAATTGTTTTACCAACTCCACACTGCAATAAAAGACAAACTCCTGAATTAAATATTTTACGAAAGGATATGGAGTAAATGAACATGAGACCATAACACATATGATAACTCCCACTGCAATAACTTTAATGAGCTGTATGGCCATTTCGGAAATTTTTTCCTCATCAGCAGCACTAGAACCCAAACAAAGGAAATCCATAATTTCAAAAAATGTTTAAATGTCTTTTCAAGGGTAAAGTAAAAATAATAAAACACGTGTAAATACGCTGGAAGAAATGGAGAAACTAAAAACCTATATTGGATAGGTGTGCAGCGAGCCGAGATATTTAATAAATCTAGCCAATCTTGAACATATTCACAAAAAGACGATTGAAATAATGGGGTCGTGAAACAAAAATGGGTAATGACAGGAAATTAAGTGAAAATGAGTATGAAAGACAAGAGTTTAAAAGACAGAATGTGAAAAACTTCATAATTAAAACAAATATGAAGATAAGGTGATTTGACAAACTGATGTAGAGCTATACATTACTGGTACGAAAGTTCCTTTATGTTCAATCCTCGAGGACTGGAAGTTCCAAGAAGATAGATAGCTCTCAGTTCGAGTTCCTGTCTGTGTTTCATTGTTCCGTCGGTTTTCATAAGGGCAGTCACCCGCATATCCAAGATGCTGTGATTTGCGAGTCGGAAGTGGATACCGACTGGGCAGTCACTGCTGTTTCTAACGGAGCGCAGATGTTCCGCAAAACGGTCACCCAGTCGGCGACACGTTTCGCCAACATATAGTTTACCACAGCTAATGCACCGAATCGCATAGATTACATTCTCGGTAATGCAGGTGAATCCGTTTTGGATGGTGAACACGTTATTGGGCCCCCGTACTTCAGTAGTTTCCCATGTAAAGGGACATGTAGTACATCTGGACCTATTGCACTTTCTAGTTCCCCTGTAGTCAGCTTTAGAGATGTTTCTCTTGGATTTAAACGAGCTGCTGACTAAATGTTGTCTCAAACTTTTACCTTTTCGAAATGCTGAAATAGGTGTGGATTCAAAGATATCAGCCATTTCAGTGTCTGAAGAAAGTTCGGAGATATTTGGTTCGCCTCCTCCGTCTGTCCGAAAAGATGTGACGTGAACTTCTTTATTTTTATGAATTAGGGTTTTAATTTTGATATAAAATTGTTGCACATATGCTGCAGATATGCAATAAGCTTAAGGATATTGATATTTGTGATAATGCAAAAAAGAGGCCTCAAGATGTCGATTAAAGCTTTAGATTTAAGGATTTACGTTGGTGCAAACAACAAGCCCCATGTGGTATGTAACTCACATTCTTCCTATATTTGTGAATTTCGGATTTAATCTGTTTGCAGAATTGTTGCATATAGTCTGTAGATTTGCAATAAGCTTTCGGAATTCTGATTCCGTTTCCAACTTTGGTAAATTTCATGAAAATGTCAAAAACACGTATTATTGAAAATTTAACATCAGTCTTATATTCTGCAAGTGTTTGGTGACAACCGAAATTCTAAAAATTCCAAAAAATTAGGATTATGAAAGGCAGTTTCACTTTTGTAAATTACCTGAAAGTCTTAAAGACCTCTTATTTTTCAGAATTCTACCTAGCAACCGCACTTAAATTGTTTGTTTCGTTAAGACAAACTTTTTCATCAATTTGATTTCAGAAATAATTGAATCTTATTATTGTAAATATCCTGAAAGTCTTTTTTTTTTCTTTTTTTTTATAGTTGTACCTAGCAACAGTATTTAAATTGCGTGTGAAGTTTAATACAAACATTTTCATCAATTGAATTTCAAAAAACTGTAATTTCAATTGTGGTAAATTTCCTGAAAGTCGCAAAGTCAGTATTTTTTTTAAATTTTGCTTAGCAATCATTCTCAAATTGCTTAATTTTAAGATAAGCATTTTCATCAATTGGATTTCAAAAAATATTTGATTTCCAGATTTTGGAAATTATTGATTCGTTCCTATAAGTGCATACATGATCAATACACCATCACAACTGATGTTAATAAAAAAATGCAATTGATATCTTATCATATTTTGTTTTCATATTCATGGAGTTTTTAATACAATAAAGTTGTGTAAAGGGAATTTTTTATCACTGACCGATGCATTTGCAATGACTGCATGAATTGAACATATACAAGTTTTATGTATTTTTTTCTGTATTTTTATTTTTGTTCTAAACTGGTCATTAACATGGACTTTTCAGCAAAATATTTGTGAGAAGAAATCTTCATAATGACCGGTACATTTCTAATGACTAAAATAAAGTTTTACAAGTGATTTCATACTATTTTCTTTATTTATTGGAATTTTGATAATGTAATTTGTATAAATTAATGAAGAAAAGATAACAGGAAACACTTACAACGGCCGAATGTTACAATCACATGCCACAATCCATCAGGGAACTAGACGCAAAAAAATAAAATGACAAATGACAAACATAGAAAACGATAGGAAAAAATGTTTCGCATTGACCGTTAGTTTTGTAATGTCGAAATGAAGAATTACAGTGATTTATGTATTGAAATTTTCATTTTCATTGATGTGAAAAAGGAAAATTTTGCAATTACTGGAAAATTTGTAGTGACTAAAATGAAGATTTACAGTTTTTTTTAAGGAAATTTTCCATTTGTATGGAATTTTGAACAAAATTATATGTAAAAGAAAATTTCGAACAGACCAGTAGATTTGCAATGACTCATATCAATATGTAAAAAGTGATTTTGTATTAAAATTTTAAAAAGGTTATTGGAATTTTGTACAAATTAATCTGTAAAAGAAAAGTTTTGCTCCGACCGATACATCTGTTTTGACTACAATAAAGACTTGCAAGTGTTTTTTTTTTTTTTTTTTTCTTTTTTTTTTCTTTTTCTAATCAAATTGTTCATTTAGATGGGATTTTGAACAAATTTATGTTTAAAAGAAAGTTTCACACTGACCGGTGCCGTGAAAATGACGAAATTGAGAATTTACAAGTGATTATTATTAATATAAACCATTTTTATGGAATTTTGAACAAAATGATGTGTAAAAGGAAAGTTTTTCACTGCCCGGTCTATATGTGATGACTCGATTAAATCTTTACAAGTGATTTTATTATTTTTTTTTCATTTTAATCGGATTTTAAAAAATAAATGTAAAAAGTAAAGTTTCACACTGAACAGAGTTTTTTGAATGACAAAATGAAAATTGAAAATTTATAAATGATCAACGTTAATTTTTCTTTTAATTTCATTGCATTATAAATTAAACGAAATGTGAAAGAAAAGTACACACTGACCATTACATTTGCATTAAATAAAATGAAGACCTGTAATTTTTTCTTTTTTTTTTTTTTTTTTTTTTTTTTTTTTTTATNTTTTATAAACAGAATCAGAATAGTGTTTGAAAGGATAGTGTCGAAATGACCGGTACCTACATAGTGCCTAAATTGAAGAATTACAAGTGACTCTTTTATAAACATTTTCCATTTTTATGGATTTCTAAACAAAATAATATATTACAGGAAATTGTTTCAGACCGTTGTGTATGTAATGACTCAATTGAATATTAGAAGCGATTTTTTTATTATTATTTTTTTTAATTTATTGTAATTTTAAACAAAATAATGTGTTAAAGGAAAGTTTTACACTGACCGGTACATTGCATTATTGTTCTAATTTATAGGAATTCTAAACAAAATAAATTTGTAAAAGGAAAGTTTCACACTGATAGATACATTTGTATTGACTGAAATGAAGACTTGCAGGTGTTTTTTAACAAAAGTGTTCATTTCTTTTTAATTCTGAACAAAATAATGCGTAAAAGGAAATTATCACAAAAACCGGTATATATGTAATGACACTACTGTATATTAAGACATGACGTCTTCCAAACGTTTAGATTTTATCTGCACTGATGAGACATAAGTTGTCGAAATGCGCATATACAGAAAGTAAATTCACGGTGACTTTGGTATTTAGTTATTTTTTATTATTATTTTTTATTTTTTTAATTTATTGGGATTTTGAACAGAATATTATGTAAAAGTAAGTTTTGCATTGACCTGTGCATTGTAATGACTAAAATGAAGACCTTCGAGTAATTTTTTTCATCAAAATTGTTCATTTTGATCGAATTTTGGGGTAAAATAATGTGTTAAAAGAGAGTTTCACACTGACTACATTTGTTATGGAATTTTCAACGAAATTCCGTGTCAAGGTAAACATTTACGTTGACCAATGCAATGACTAAAATGAAGATTTACAAGTGATTTTGTTATTAGAATTTTCCATATTTTTGGAATTTTGAACACAATTGTGTGTAAAAGGAAAGTTTCGCACTGACCGGAATATTTGCAATGACTAAAATATTTCCATTAAAAACAAAATAAATATTTTTTTTTTCAATTTATTAAAATTATTAACACATTATTTTGTAAAAGGAAAGTATCACACTTACCGGTACATTTGAATTGACTAGAATGAAGACTTGCAAGTGTGTTTTTTTTTCAAAATAGTTCATTTTGATCTGAGATTAATATTAATCCCATTTTTATGGAATTTTTCAACAAAACAATGTGTAAATGCAAAGTTTTGCACTGACCGATACATTTGAAACTTAAAATTTGCAGTTGTTCATTTTCATTGAATTTTGAACAAAATAATATTAAAAAGGAAAGTTTCCCTCTGACCTGCCCATGACAAAAGTGATTATTTAAATAAAATTGATCGCTTTTTTTATCCTTTTCTTCGTTTTCGTGGAGTTTTAATCAAAATAAAGGAAATTTAACTATTGATTTTTCAATTCATGGACTTTAACATACATGCTGGCCTCTAACTGATATTGCTTATAACTACTTACATGTATGATGATTCTTGAAGAATCCTGCGGGAAGTTTTGAGTTTGATTTTTCTTCCGTGGTGCGACAGTGTTTTACATGCAGACTAGGCTCCTTTAGCTGGCCAGCAGATTAGCGGCGAGCACCCCTTGACCCATCTTTCAATTACGTATTGTCTTATTCTCTCCTTTCAAGATTGTGGTCATGGGGTTAGTTCTCTACCTGTACTGGGTTTAATTCGTATGTTTTCTAAACTATAGGAAAACGGGACAGGTAAAAGGGAAGGTTTTGGTACCCATAATCCGATTAAACCCTACCGCTGGCTTTTGGTAGTGCCGGTACCAAGTCCGGCTGTACCGAGTTCATATCGTTGTTTAAGTTTGTCTTTTGTCTTAATTGTGTTTTTCTTATGAAGTTCCCTAGCAGATTATGCCATGTACTTATATTTTTTTCAGCCATTGTATGTGTTTCCTGTTGATCCTTTTATTTCACTTGCTTTGTTACAAAATTAACACTATGAACAGAAAAAAGTACTGTCCATACCAGAGACCGTCTTACTGTCATGAACTGTAAGCGTCCCAGTTACAAGTTTGGAAGATCTATAAAGTACTCTTATGGATTGGTACAATCCTAAACAGATATAAACAGACAGAACTTGCGAAAAACTGTCTAGCACTGTGACAGTATATGTTAGTCAGTGGCATTGTTTACCTGTATTGTAAATAAATGTCCCAGCTTGTGACAGTACTTTTTGACCATAAAATTTTAACATGATTGTGATGGACTCTCCCTGATTGTGACAGTATTAATTTTGCCTATCATTGACTGTCATGAACTGTTACAGTTAATGATAAACATTTGTAGAATTTACAGTACTGACTTGCACTGTCATGAACTGTTACAGTCGATTTTAGGCCATTGCAATTCTTTGTTTTATTGTCTTGCAACGTCGAATAAAATTTTAATTCCAATAATTGATAGCATTGTTTTCTACCATGCACTATCTTTTTTATATAAAAATAGATATATACTCCACAGTGCCTATCATTATTGCTTTTATTTTTAAGTGAATAAATTAAGAAACACAAAACAAAAGTGATTTCAAAAAATCTTACTTCGCAATTTTAACAAAATTTCCAGTGATCATAAATCAAAAGCGGGAATGAGTCGTTACAAAAACATTACTGAGAGGATAAAGATTGTGTCAAAAAAAAAGAATAAAATCGAGCATGAATATTTTTTTCAGGCTATAGGATTAATAAGATTTATAGAAGATTTTTTTTTTTTGTTGAAATTATAGTAAATATTCCTTTTTGAATTTGGAGATATTTCATCTTATATTAAATGTATCTACATTTAAACTCCAGACATAACCCTTTTATCAGCTGCATGCGCCCTTATAAACAGTCATTAGAATTGAAATAGAGTCCACAGCGGTCAAAAAGTCTAAATTTTATTGCAGTTCAACTCTGTGTGATTTTATGTTAAAATATATTTTCAGAGACATTTCTATAATGCTGTGCTATAATATGTTGTATTTGCTTGATCCAAACTTATATCATTTTACACCATTGCTTGGTCCACTATGGATGTTAGCTGCAAATTAAGTGAATATGAACAAAAAAATATTGGGCAGTTCAAATGATCGACTATTAAAATTTATAGAACAAATTAACAGGAAATATGTAGGCTTTGTATTTTTATTAAGTATCGAATGTGTCCGAAATATCAAAATATGTTACATGTTTTGACTTATATAATTATATAAGTCCCAGCTGTGCATCTACATGATATTGCGACTTTTTCCCAATCAATTTTTAGGAAGAGCATCTTTTGGTTTTGTTATAGTTAAATTGGGTGTATCACTAAAATCAGATCTGCAGCTAATTAAGTCTCCAAAACCCGCCACTAAAACAGCCTGCATATGGTTAAATACAGGGTAACTGAACCCGTGTTTTTCATAACTATATTTTAATTCCAGAAATTTGAAAAATTATAATTAAAATAGTCTATGTACATAATTTGCTGCTAGAAGTGAAATAAAAGCAAAAATAACACAAATTGTCTCGAATTACTTTTATAGAAAATTATTATTGTTTTCTCTTCCCGCTCAAAATATCGTTTTTATCTTTTAAATTCTAAATCGAAGAACGTCGGAAAATTGTAATGCAGTTCTGTGTCGTCTTAAAGTATGCAATTCGCGCGCAGGCACGACATGGTTATAATTGTACGCATTAATGCATATAATAGAGTCCAAATCTATGCAAAACGGATTGAAATAGATGAACTGACTTGCTAAGACTTTTGCAAAATTTATTTTCAAAATTTCGACTTGTGTCTTCATTTCATTTAAATGTTACATCACAATCTTAAATCTCAAAATTTTGACCACAATTTAAAAAATGACATTAACTACATAATTAAATACATATATTTCTATATATTAGCGTGGATTTAAAAATTAAAAATATAATACAAACAAATAAAGTTATTTAAAATAAAAGGGTCCAATCTTTGCGACCCAGCACCCCCGAATAGATTCTGAGGATATGAGTCTCCCGGTAAATCCGTTCGAAATATGTATACAATTTTTTTTCTAACTGTAAATTTTTCTAATATCAATATGTAAACATAGTTTCAGAAAACATGAAAAGAATAAGTACAACAAATAAGTAAAAATAAAAAACAATTTTGAAGAGTTGCATTTTGATATCTCTTATTTGTACATATTTCCCAATACCGTTTTTGACAATATTGAAAGGCGTACAAACAGCTACGAAGTTAATAGTATGCACTCTTTTTTCAAAAATTTGTGTAGCGAGGTGAAAAT
>MJUU01008725.1:94762-107619 GCA_002080025.1 Modiolus philippinarum | reverse complement strand
TTTTTTTTTTTTTGCTTTTTTTTTGTTTTTTGTTTTTTTGTCTTTTTGTTTTGTTTTGATTTTTATTTTGATTTTTTCCGAATAACTGGAAAGCCTTAAAAGGGAAATAGTCTGAAAGGCATCAAAACATTCATTATCTTTATAACATTTCGAGAATAAGATAACCGATCAATTTTTGACTTACTGGATCGGTTAATATGAGTTTATTTTAGATACACATCGGTCGAATGAGTTGTTTCTCAATCTTCTAGAAATTCCTTATACAGTTATACAGTTAATTTTATTCGACAAGTAGCAATAAGCTGAAAGACAATCTAGAGAAACGACCGGACCTTTGATTCCCAATTTCCGATTCTGAAATAAGTTATATCAAAAGTAAGATATTCCATTGTGAGTAAGCAGAGAGTCAATCATTTTAGTAAGTGATATAGCAAATTTACTATTTTGATTTATTTGTCAACCTTTTGTTTTGTTTTTTTTTTTTCAGTTCGAATCTTGTACAGGTAGATTGTTTGTTCACGTGATTTTTCTGATATCCACATTTCCCGGATATGTGAACATTTTACTGAAATATGGTGGACGCACTTATTCAAAACATTAATCATGGAAATGGTAAATACAATAGATAGGTTGAATTCAAATTTAAAATCGGTATACTGTCTTTTTTACTCATTGTTTAGATACTACGTAACACATGACCAATTATCAAGTTTGAATACACAACCAAGTCATTAAACCAAATATTGATTCCGGATGTCGACCGGCAATTTATGTTTGTTGCTCTGAAATAACTCACGAGAGTTAGTAACGTATTGGAGAAGCTATCATACGTTGGCATTTGTTATTATTTTATTAATTTTATTAATTTTATTGCGTGTGTAAACTAATAAAACGCAACAAAATAGAATAAATACATAATAAATGGATCATCAAAATGTTACAAAATCGAGCGCACAGTAGTTTCTAGTGGGAACTTGCAAACAAAATGTTACTTAATAATCAGTGGTCTATATTCGATCAAAAATGCAGCAATGGCGATTTGTTTATCCATTCAATTTCCATCTTATATACCAGAGGTATCCTCCCACCAAAACTTGGTTAAATCTTCGTTCAGTATTTTTCAAACACAGAGTTTTTGTGGGCAAAGTTTGAATTTGTTTTATATAAGGATCTTTTGAGTACCCAATTTTATAATAAATAAACACAAACAGATAAAACATATCAGAATAGAGGATCTTTCCTTTCCATCCTAATCAAACACCGAATTCATACATTTACTTTGAATTTTTACAGTATAAAATTCTCGTGATGATAGCTAGGCCAATATGGAAATGTCCATGTATTAGAATATTTATTACATACTTCCGATAACCGAAATGACCGGAGTAAACAACTTATTTTCCCGGGATGTGATATATCGACTGTTTAGTTCCGGTCATATTCGGGATACGAAAATGCTATTATTTTTCCAAAGTATATAATGGACTTTTTTTCTAGTTTGATTTTTACTGAGAGTCTTTTTGTAATTATTCTTTAGCCATTCACGACACATAGGGAGAGGGTTTGGATCAAAGAAAACAAGTTTAACTCCACCGCAATTTTTAATTCTTGATATTGTGGTTATTGGATGTCGTTTCTTTGCATTGATTTATTCACTTTTTTTATCTTTTTTGGGCCATTTAGGGCTTTCTATATGATGTGAGGTTCCCCACTGTATTGACCACCGTACGGTGACCCCTAGATGCTTTGTAGTGGGTCGTTTTGAACGTGGATATTGGTTGTTGTCTCCTTAACAATTACCCCATTCCCTTTATTTTTCAGAATAAATAACATAACAAATGTATTTTACGTTGTTTTGTTGAGGATAGTTTTTAGGGATTTTGGGTTAATTTTGAGTAAATCTATAGACTCGTACCTGTACTGGATGAATGTACGCCTGCTATAAATATATAAACGGCTGGCATCTAAAAGTGGAAAACCTAATTACAATATTCTGTCTCTTGGGTTACCAGTATGTCTACACGATCTAAATTTAATCGACTTGTAAAATGAAAAAAAATATAGATTTATGCACCATGTAACTTTTCGAATTTTATTTCAAAGTCAGTCGCTACTCCTGACATACGTAATAAGCAAGATGACCATTCACATATTGATTTTTGTTCCATAAAGGAAACATAGCTATAGCACATTAATTTAATTTTACACAATCGCTCCTGTTATAGACACAATATGTTTGGTGCATAAAATAAAATAAAAAAGGTCTTATACTACTTCTTTATATATTTCAAAGTATGTTCATTTTTTTACAAGTACGCCGATGCAATCTATTTGTTTTAGTGATTTCAATTAACTGATAAAAGCAAATTATATATGGGATTTTAGAAAGAGACTGTAAATTTCGAAAATTGTATAGTAGTTGTATGATTTTTTTTAATTACTAAATCCTTATCATAAATATTTCATATTCGTGTACGATTGTAAAGATATTTGAAACTATAAACTTTTTATACAGTGTTTAAAGAGGATGCATACGAATCCGCCTCGGTCTAATATCTTAGTGCTTGAGATTTTTTCTTTTAATTTGAGATGATGAAAAAATGAAACGAAGTTAACACAATAATTTATGTTATGCTGTGTGGACATGTAACTTGGCGTATATTAGCCAGTAAATTTAAAAAGTTTAAATCGATAAGTGATTTGATATTGCCTCGCAATAAAAATAGCTATTAACTTTGCAGATCATTCAAATGGCCGAATCCATCACAAATTATGAGAGATCGCATTTTCATTTTCGTGTTGGAATATTGGTTAATGTATTTTTTTTTTCTTTATGTAAGATTGAAATCCAGTTTATTATTACTGTAGATCAACTTTTCGCTTGCTTTCTTCTACGTCGTGTAAGCCAAATATATTCTTCTGCGCCATGACAAAAAAATTTAGTTATTCTATTAAATCAGTACATAACAGAAAATTACAATTTTTGTTATATCCCATCAAGAAAAGTTACCACTATAATGTTAACTTCTACACATGTTCTACCCTTGACATACATTACAATAATTATACAATTGCGATGGCCTAAAATCGACTGTGACAGCTTAAGACAGTGCATGTTAGTACATGTAAATTCTATAAACGTCTATCATTACCTTTAACAGTTAATGACAGTCAATAATAGGCCAAATAAATATTGTCACAATCATGGACAGTCAATCACAAGCATAGTATTATTTTATGATAAAAAAGCAGAAACAGTTTATACTGTCATTGACTGTCATGCACCGTTACTGTGCCGAACAGTTTGTCAAAGTCATTGATAAGTCTATTTAATACTGTTAAGGACTGTCCAAATCAAAAACAGTACTTCAAAGATCATGACAGTTTTAAAAACACTGTCGGAGGTATGGACAGTAGTTTTTTTTTTTTTGGGGGGGGGGGATCATAGTGTTAAGAATTTGACATGTCCCAGTCATTGTCAATGTGAATGTTATATAAAACCGTTATAACGATTAAATTCGTTGCGTATCATCCGAAAATTTCTTATATCTATTAATGTATTAATTACTACGCATATCTTTAATACATCGGCAAACGCATACCGAAGCAAGAATGAGGAAAGGGGAAATTCTAAAATCATAAATCCACAATCACGGCAATTCACAGCAACACGAATTTAGACAGTATGACAAAAACAAAACAAATAAACAAAAATGAACAAGAACGCTAAAAAACTAAAGCACTAGCAGTGTGAACCTAATAAAAACTGAGGTATCATCAGGTGCTCCGAAAGGGTAAGCATGATCTGCTTCACGCGTGGCACCCGTCACACTGCCAGTGAAAAGTCCGGTTTTGTCACAGTCGGTGTTAGTCAGTCCGGTAACAAACTCTGGATCTACCCAAATATATCTGTTCTCATATGTGATACAGAAACATTGTAATGGTCTGTCAAATCGTGGTGAAAACTTCTGTAGTGACAATTGCTACAGTGACTGAACATACCCTTGATGTACAAGTTTTTGAGACAGTAATTTCGCTCTGTTGACAAAATCGCTGTACAAACTACAGGCACGGCAATAGCGAATGAGTTAAATGACGAGTCGTTTCTCGTCAATTGACGAATTATATTCGTCAAATGACGAGTACCTGGACGTGAACTGTTATGAACTTGAAGTGTTTCCGTCAGCGATCCGTTTATGTCCCGTCAGCAATTCTTTGACGTTCGTCAAACGGTAACGGCTACGTTGCACAGTAACGTAGTAATGTCAAGAGATCATTCACGTATCATTCATGTATCCACTTTGTCATGCATGCGAAGTCGTCAACCAGCATAACATACACATACACACTGTCATCCTTTGTACGATTAAGGGACCAATAGACAATACAACATATCAACGATCACAGGGCACTCATCGAGTTTGTTGTAAGTAAACTTGGTAAACCGGAAGATAGGGGAAATTTATACACAGATGGCCAGAAAAATAGTATAATTTTTACAAGAGAAGAAACCCAAATGTTGAATTTTGATAGTGCATTCAAATGCAAACATCTCACATGAACAAGTACGCCATAACTGAAAAAATAAAGATAATTCAGCTTATTTCTAATCAACAACACATTGTACCAATATGATGTTTCATCAAGTTAATAACATTAATGAGTACTACCAAAAACATTATGGATAGTTGTGTTTGACCTATATTTTCCGCTTGAGTGACGTTTGTTAAACTTTGCGTTTAAGTTCATTGCTGAACAACTACACATTATACCAGAGTAATGCTTCATCAAATTAATTGACTTAAAGAATACTACCCATTGACAATTAGGAGGCTTTTACCTACAGTAAAACCAGCTTGAGAGACCACCTGCGTTAAGAGACAACCTGTTTTAAGAAACGACTGAAATTTTTTTCACTTTATAGCAAAATTATCTGAAATCATCCTCTATTAAGAGACCACCTGTCTTTAAGATCACTTTTTCTTCTCCCTTGAGTGTATCTCTGTATATTTTATGTTTGAGTGACTTTTGTTAAATTTTATATTTAATATATATGAAAAAGAAAGGAAATTGTGTTAATGTCAAGGAGAAAACATCCCATATCCAGGTTAAAACGACCCAAAACAAAGCATCTAGCGGTCACCGTACGGTCTTCAACACACTGAGGAACCTCACACCATATAGCAAGCCCTAAATGGCCCCAAAAAGGTAAAAAGTGAATAAATCAATGGAAACAAACCACATCCAATAACCCAAATATCAAGAAACTAAAATTTCATAAGAAGACAAAAACAAGCCAATCATCAACATATTCCTGACTTGGGACAGGCACAAACATTGCGGTGGGGTTAAACTCGTTTTCTTGGATCCAAACCCTCCCCCTATGTGTGGTGAATGGCTAAAAAATAAATACTCAAAAAGACTCACAGTAAAAATCAAACTAGAAAAAAGTCCAACTTATCAAGACGAGTACCCTTACAATGAAGTACATAAAACATGAAGACAATACACACAGGTACTGTCCGGACAAATGCTCGCAGTTACTAACAGCTAGCTAAGGACATAATTTCCGTTGACTATGATATCGCCAGAAAGGAAAAAAGCTAAAATGCAAAATATTTCAATCTTAGTAGGTAGTTTTGGGAAAAAAATACATATAAATGTTGTGTCGCGAGAATTGAAATAAGCACCGACATATAATATCTCCAACTTTTGAATACATTTTTGAGAAAAGATGCATAAATTTGGTATCGCAAGAATGGAAAAAGCTAAAATGTAAAATATTTCCAGCTCAATTGGTAATTTTGGGAAAAATACAAGAAAATGATGTGTCGCGACAATTTAATTAAGCACCATCATATATGACGTGTCTGTGTCCCAAATAAAAACGGACATTTCCAGCTAGATTTCACGTCTTCACGGATTTGACATAATCGGATTTGACTCAACCCTGGATTGACTCACTGATAGTGTGACGGGTGCCGCTAGCGGAGCAGGACATGCTTACCCTTCCGGAGCACCTGATGTCAATCCCGGTTTTCATGGGAGTTCACACTATGAGTGCCTTAGTTCTTTATGTATTTTTTTATTTCCGTGCATTGTAGCTGTCTCACGTCGTTGTTATGTCTTTGTTTTTATCTGTTACCGTTTTTGCCATGTCTTTGGACTTCGATTTTTGTAGTCATCGCTTCCCTTGTTCCTTCGGTATTCTACTCCCGTTGTATGATATATTCCCCTTTTTGAGTACATTTTTGACAAAAGATGTATTAATTTGGTATCGCGAGAGGGTAAAAAGCTAAAATGGAAAATATTTCAATCTTAGAAGGTAATTTTGGGAAAAATACATCTAAATGTTGTGTCGCGACAATTGATATAAACACCAACATCTAATCACTCCCACTTTTGAGGTAATTTTTAACAAAAGATGTATAGATTTGGTATTGCGAGAAAGGAAAAAAGATGAAATGCAAAATGTTTCAGTCTTAAGAGCACTTTGCCAGTTTAATTGATGTTTGTTGACAATCCCGCAGCATTGACCAAGAAAGACATGGATGTAGCGTTGCTCGACAATTAGCAAAGAATTCCGCTTAAACCGGTGCTAGGGGCCGTCTTGAACTTACTATGAGATATGAGCAAAGCTCATTGTTAAAGGCCTCATGGTGACTTCAAGATGAAGAACAACAATAAAAGCGTTGTTCCATTGCTTGTTTTTTACCATGTATTTGTAGAGACTTTGCCTAATGTGCATTTACTCCATTTCCTTTTATTCACCATTTACAAGGTAATGTTGTGGTACGACAATTGACAATTTAAATAAAGCACCGACACCTAATATCTCCCACTTTTGAGGTTATTTTTAACAACAGATGTGTAAATTTAGTATCGCGAGAAAGAAAAAAAGCTAAAATGCAAAATATTTCAATTGTATAAGGTAATATTGGGTAAAATACATATAAACGTTGTTTAATGACAATTGAAATAAGCACCGACATATAATATCTCCCACTTTTGAGGTCATTTTTAACAAAAGATGTATAAATTTAGTATCGCGAAAAAGGAAAAAAAAACTAAAATGCAAAATATTCAATCTTATTAGGTAATATTGGGAAAAGTACATATAAATGTTGTTTTGCGAAAATATGCAAAATATTTCAGTCTTATAAGCTAATTTTGGAAAAAAATACATATAAATTAATAAAGTGTTGCAACAATTGAAATAAGAACCGACAAATAATAATATCTCCCACTTTTGAGGTCAATTTTAACAAAAGATGTATAAATTTAGTATTGCGAGAAAGGAAAAAAGCTGAAATGCAAAATATTTCAATCTTGTTTAGAATTTTTGGGAAAAATACATATACATGTTGTGTCGCGACAATTGAAATAAGCACCGACATATAATATCTCCCACTTTTGAATACATTTTTGAGAAAAAATGCATAAATTTGGTATTGCGAGAAAGAAAAAAAAGCTAAAATGGAAAATATTTCAATATTAGAAGGTAATTTTGGAAAAAAATACATCTAAATGTTGTGTCACGACAATTGAAATAAGCACCTACATCTAATCACTCCTACTCTTGGGGTCATTTTTAACAAAGATGTATAGATTTGGTATTGCAAGAAAGGAAAAAAGATAAAATGCAAAATGTTTCAGTCTTACAAGGTAAATGTTGTGGTACGGCAATTGAAATAAGCACCAACATATAATATCTCCAACTTTTGGATTAATTTTTGACACAGTTTTTGAAATTACATATGAATTTAATGTCCTCAGCATGAACATAGCCCGAAAGCATAGACCTCGATAAAATAACCTTTTTGAGAGATTAAGAATATAATGTTACGTAAACATGGAATGTATAAATAAAACAAAACAACGCTCATAATAATTTATAATGGCATTTTGGTTTTAATTTATTATCAAAAATACATCGAATATCAAAAAGAGAATGAAGTCGTCTACTTTTCATACTTCGTTTTGCTTAAAGTTTATTTCGTCATATTAATATCACGTGTTTTGAACTGACCAATCGTTAAGAGTAATTTAAAGCTGCCACGAAGTTCACTTCAAGTGCACTTTGCGATCACTCCCACGATCTCGCATCTTCTTTTCAAGTGTTTTACAATATTTATTAGTTATTGGATTCTGAAGTGCTCCTGAGGAAATTTCCAATTTGCAGTAAGTCAGATTGCCAAGTTTTCTTACAATTAACTCGATGAGTGCCCTGTCATCGTTTATGTGTTTTGTTGTCTCTTTGTCGGGCAACGGATGGCAGTGTTTTAAGAGTATTTGATTTTTTATCAGTTTTTTTTTTCTGTATATCTTTTTATTGTGGTCCGGCAGACATAATTTGATTGTTCCGTGGCGCCAAAACCTCAAATTTGACAAAAATGAGCTGATTCAGAGAAAACTTGCCAAATGTTAATTATCTTTATCAAATGTAAAAGAATGGATAACCAAAAACACATACAATGGCTGAAAATTATAATAACATGCCACAATCTGCCATGGAACTACAAAGGAAAAACACGTGTAAGACAAAAAACAAACGCAGAAAACGATAAGAACTCGGGACAGCCAGACTTGGTACCGGCACTAGCAAAAGCCAGGAGGTTAAACCGGTTAAGGGGTTCTTTAATCTCCCCTTTCTGTCCTCTTTTCCTGTAGTATAAAAAAATACGAATAAAACCCAATACAGGATGACTACTAACTCCATGACCGTAGAGAAAAATCGGTCAAGGGGTGCTAGCCGCTAAACTGCCCGCTAGCTCAAGGAATCTTGTCTGCTGGTAGACCACTGTCGCACTACGAAAGAAAAATCAAAGTCAAAACTTCCAGAAGTGTTTGGCCAAGAACGATCATAAATTTCAGTAGACATCGGCAGACATCGGCAGGATCGATGATAGGCCAATATATGTGCAAAACTTTCAGATCACTAGGTCTCAAAGCTAATTTAGCGGATACAAGAAAAATATCTTGTCGATATCCCTATAACCACTGTGTCTTTAACAAAGTGGTCTGCAGTCACGGAGGAACCGACCAGAACAGAAATATTACTGCACTTTACTTCCACTGTAAACATGTAAAATGAAACTTGGAATCGTGGACAGCATGTTTAAGCTAAAAAGGCAGTGGCAAACGCCAAATAGAGCAAAACTTCAGAGTGCATTAATTTTTCCTTGCGTCTTAAACTTTCAAATTTTCACTGTGGCAAGAATAATATTTTCTGGGTTCTATTAAAAAACACGGATTACGGTATAGGGAGGTGTGGTTTTGCGTATGAATCCTCTTTGAAAAATAATTTATACTTTATTGTGCAGTTGTAGTTCTTCCTACAGTGACTTACGAGTACTATATGAAACAAAATCTTGCAAACAATTTATATTCAACTTGATAATTGTCCGGCTGCCACTGATTTTTATTACAAAAACAGGAAAACAGCAAACACCTACAAAGGCCAGGAACTACAATAACATGCCACAATTTACAAGCAAACTGCACCAAAAAAAACAATAATGAAAACAAGAGACAAACATAAATAACGATAGGAACTCGGGATAGCCGGACTTGGTACCGGCACCAGCCTTTATATTTTTTGTCTATTTCTAAATTAAGACTGTCACGTGACTACATTCACTTTATCATGAAGGTCAACAATCATAAATCGTGGCAAGAGAGATACAAACTTTGGATGAAAACATAAAACATTAAACAGAAAAATTAAGCTATACACCGTATGGAAAAAATGTTGTCTAAGGGTTTTAAAATTTGTTTTTTTTTTAATTTCTACTTAAATTTCCTGCCTAATTCACAAACTTAAGACATGCTGTACGTGAACAATTCACATTGTATGTTAAACATAAATAATCATATGCTGAATACAAGTAAATTAGAAATAGAACATTTAATACAAAATGAAGAAAACGTGTGGTAAAGAAAAAGCTGATTTTGGCGGTCCTACCATCAATCACACTTAATGTTATTTATGGACTTTGATAATGACTGCACTAATTAGACATTAATTTTTCAAAATGCGCATATGTAGAACCTAAAACCTTAATAAAAAGTAACTTCGTTATTTTGTTATTTGTAGTAAATATTACATAAACAATTAATCAATATCACTACAGGTATAAAAAAAAAATTTTTCTTGTCATAGTGTTGGAGTACAGTCAAATTGTATTTGTAACAGATAAAAAGTGTTGGACACAAATATACATAAGTGTTGTGACAAATACAATTTGACTGCTACAAACAATTTGTGACTGGCACAACTCCTTAGAGAGTTATCACAGTCATATTTTACCTGTTACAACGCAAATGAGCGTTGTGGCATTTAAAATATGACTGTGTCAACCTTTTCAGCCTTATTTTTACAGGTTTAAAAATCCATGCAATACTCTGTAATAAGTTGAATTTAGGCTTCTTTTTAAAGATCCTATCGGTTATTTGTTCTATATCAGCTTTTACACATTTTTCGATTTATGTTTTCCACATGTTTTGATTTGATCTACACTGAAAAGACATAAATTGTTGAAATTTGCATTAGCGGAAACTTCTGTATTTTGTTATTTATTATCACTGGGCCAAATCCTTTGCTGGTGAACTGTTAGTCCCCAAAGGTACTTTCCAAACCAGTAGTCAGTACTTGGGTGCTAACCGGAAATCCGATTTTATTTTGAAACTTGGAATATCTTAATTTAAAAAAAAAAATTCTTTAAAACTGAGGATTATCTCCTTCACTCATAGCTCTGTCCTTAGCTGAATTTTGGCTCTTCTATTTACATCCTATTGGTATTTGTAATCTGTCAGCTGTTACACATATTTCGGTTTATTGATTTCCAAATGTTATGATTTGATCTGCACTGAAGACAAAGAGATCTGTTGTCATCTAGGAAACATATATCTAATAGCGGTTCACAAGATCTGATGTCGACCGTTATACTTCTGTAGTAATGACTTCAAGTTTTGGGTAGCATACTCTTACTTTAGTAGCCTATTTGTAAGCAGCCGAGCTCTATCAAGCTGGTCACTGTATCTACCACAGGCCCTTGAGTAGCGATTGAGTTGGCAGATGTTAACTCCATAAATAGAAGTAAAATAAATAACTTCGGTATTTTGTTATTTATAGATACATTGACGATGCTTTTTCCATTAATAACTCATGCTTGATAAATGGATCCCATCACTATATTCTTCATAACTGAAGATAAAGAAAACGACAAAAACCACTAGATCTATATTGTTTTTTTGACTTCATCTCGAATTAAAAAAAAATGGTCATCTCAGTACTTAAATATAAGGCAAAATACATCGGCAAACGAATACCGAAGCAAGAACGAGGAAAGGGGAAATTATAAAATCATGTATCCAAAATCACGGCAATTCTCAGCAACATGAATTCAGATAGTATGACAAAGACAAAAACAAATAAACAAAAATGTACAAGAACGCTACACACTAAAGCACTAGCAGTGTGACCCGCTATAAAACTGAGATATCATCAGGTGCTCCGGAAGGGTATTCATGATCTGCTCCAAGCGTAGAACCCGTCACACTGCCAGTGAAAAGTCCGTTTTTTTTCACGAAAACATTCTGCATACAAAATAAAAATAAATGAGATAGAAAATGTTGCAAAGAAATTTTGTAAAAATAATCATGTCCGTTACTAGTGGTACCACTGGTAATTTTAATGTTATGTCACTGTCGGTAATTAAACAAACTTGTTGATTGTCCTAATTAACAAGATTACCTCTAACAACCACCTGTATGAAGTCACCTGTGGCCACTAGTAACAATTATCACGTGTAATATATAACGAAATTTTAAACCGAAGTATATGTGATGTCAATCAAAGTTGTGTAACAGAAAGAAAATTTGGAGCCCGGAGTTTATGTGTTGGAGCCTGTAGTCCCTTGTTCAAAGGAAAGAAGATTGGAGCCCAGAGCCAGTGGTATTCCCAAAGCAGATACCAAAAACCGGAAAGTGACGTTCTTTTATTTTTCAGTTTACGGAATTATTGAGATTTATTAAAATTCTCCAACTCGATCACTGCATCACAGGAAGTTACTATTCTTTACTCACTTGATCACAAAAACATAATATTTTTGAATAAACGTTTGTAACATTATAAATATTTTCATTTTAAAAACAAGCATGTACTCCATCCAACACTCGTCTTATACTAAAACAGCTTAGGGGAAGTCTATTCTCTTATTGGTGTTGAATTCGTGAAATAAAATTACTACGACGTTTTACAATAGTGCCAATTTGCATTCATTTGCACTAATTTTGCACAAGCCTTGCTTTCATTTGCACTGATTTAGCACAAACATTGCTTTCATTTGCACCGATTTTTTACAGCTATATTGTAGGTAAATATATCTCAATTGTGTCAACCTCCTCTGTCAGTCAGTTAATTTCTCTTATTTTGATATATCGGGAATAAAATTAAAATAATTTCCTTTCTGGAAGTACATAAGTAATAAAAAATAAATTAAAAAAAAACAAGTTGCATTATTAAAAAAGAAATTAAATCGGTGGATATGTTGCGGGAGGAAAGGGGGTGGGGCAACTTTATAAAATCATGATCAGCACTGATGCCATACCACCTACGTTCCAAATGGAATAATAAAAAAAACTAATAATATCAACAGTGTTAGGCAAAATATAGAACCGACCAATCTGCTTTTTAATGTGCATATCATTAGGATGTTTTTAATTAAAAACATAAATTTTGTCAAAACATTTGTTTGCGTAAAATATTCAAAAAATTGCCAGTGTTCTGATCGACCAGGGTAGGCTTCAGGGTTTTAGACCCCCTTTTAAATATCAATTGCATGCAGAATTTAGGT